>DWHO01003835.1:0-11606 GCA_018247575.1 Eurytides lysithous rurik
TCCCTAATCAGTGTCCAAGCCCTTGCTTTTAATTCAATATACAATATTCTTTAATTTTCGAGCAACCTGAGTTCACATCCCGGTTCCGGCACCCACGAATTTGTTAATTTATTATTAACAATTTTAGGTGCTGATTTACTACTTGCAATGGCGAAGGAAAACTTCGTGAGGTCATGTGCGTATATAACAAACAGCTAAATTTTTTTGTTAGGTATATGTGAAGCTGGTCATCCGCACTGGGTGCTCTATAGGACACTTAGGGCACTGCAGTGGGACGTAGATGGGCTGTTATTTACTTTTTTAATCTGCAATGTCCGGAACCTAAGGGAGGCATGGATAGAACGCTTATCAACAGTTAACCATGGATAAAAAAAATATTTGGCGTTATTGGGACGACTTTAAAGGATGGATAAGATCTTACTAATCATAAGGCATAGCTATCTATTGTTTACTGGTGAAACGGACGTTAAAGTGTTGTTATTAATATCTGTACCTTAGTGAGTGATAATGAGAGGGTTTGCTGCACGCTGAGCCCGGGCAGTAGTTTCGTTGAGTGTCGCACGAGGGCGCAGGTGTTCCTGAAGTGGTTTTCTTCTAGCGGCACCCCGTCGAGGAGTATGTGGCCTTTGCAGGGCACCCGACGAGCGATCACGTCTAGAAGCGCACGCTTGCCACTGCCTACAAGACAATATAATGTATTATAAGCGGCAGGATTTTTTACAGAGTTCAACTGGGATGGGACTGCATTGCCAGTTATTCTCTTTCTCTCATGGGTGACGCAGCATGGGGTTCTGGCGTTTTTCCCACCAGGTTCTGCATGTAGCTACGTTGTAATAGTAATTATATTTTACTTTTACCTTTAGAGCCGAGGATAGCAGTGACCTCTCCGCTATGTGTAAGCATGGAGACATCTTTCAGGATTATACCTGTCTTCACCCCTCCCGTTAATCTTTGGAAAAAGTTTCCCGGTTCCACCTGCGAGATAAAAAAGAAGGAAAGGAGTTTATATTATTTATTTGATTATAAAATATAGTAAATTATATTTGAATTTTATCTGAAGTTATATTTGAATTTTATCTGAATTTTATATGAACAATAACAGAGTAAGTGCATAAACGAACTATGTTGGAATATCAAATCTACGAAGCTACGATAGACGTCGGCTAAAGATTCACAAACATAAAATTTGCTTTCTTGAGAAACGAAACTATTTCTTAGTTCACATTTGAACGAATTTTATGCTAGTTAAGTACTAAGTGGATTCTTTGATCTTGATTTATATTCTGAAAGACCATTTTCGGTTATGTTTTACACTCTTACTCTTAGTATGTATTCTTATATTTACTATCCCGGTACTCCTTATAAAAGACTTCAACGCAAGTCCCTAAATTGTTCTATACAGGTCCTAATAAAGAAATATGTCTCATTTGAGTTTTTGTGTTTGTTTCAATTTAGCCTATAAATGAAAAGTAAGTATCGAATTGCGTTATTAAATAAGATAATATAGTAGCATACTCATACTTTTCTTAATAAAAACATAACACAGATTTAATATATTGTTGCATTATAGCACGATCACTTATATATAAAAATATTTTAACGAACGATGTGACATGAATGTAAAAGAAAGATTTTATAAAATTTTTATTACATGTAACAGAAAGTAAAATGATTTGAATATTTTAAACATGAGTTTGCAGCGACCAATACAAATAATCTAACACACTTATAAGCAAAAGTTTCATGTTTATAAGCGACTTACCTGCCCAGAGTGAAATACATTGCACAACTCCAGCGTGTAGTCACTTCCGATCATTTTGCATATAGGTAAACGCAAACGGTCGGAAATGAGAGATAAATATTAAAAAAAAAGTAACGTGTCCCCAAACGCCCACTTCTCGTTAAGTCGTCCGCAAACTAAGCTAAAGTCGTCAACTTCAATGTTGATGTTACGTTAGCGACGTTGCCAGCTATATTCGTTGCTCACTTCGCGTATCTACGTGCACTTGACTTTACATGTTTAGCAGACGTAAAGCAAGTTTTCACTCAATTCCCAACGCATACAGTACACTTTATATTGCGCGACAGTATGCTGTGTTTTAAGGCCAAGTTTGACCATGAGCTACCTCATTTATAAACTTAAGAATGGGAAATGCAATAGCAGCACGGTTAAGTAAGTTTTTATAAAATTTACAACTGACAAAACTTTAAACAAATCTTACAGCAATCTCCAACCCTCCAACAATTGTAATTCCATTTTAAGAAATTGCGTGGTGTATCTTTGAAGTCCAAGGTCAAAAGCAATGGATTATCTATCTTAACTGACGTTGATGCTTTTAGCCTATGCGGCTCTGTAAAGCTTCATTGGATCGCTTATCCGTAGAAATGCTACTTTCCACGAATTGGGTCGATCCCACGTCCTACGGGGTCACGCAATTAAAATTTTGACACAACACGCATGTTGTGTTGTGTCAAAATTTTAATTTACTTTATAACAAAATTACTTGAGGGATTGTCGGCTACGGACAGTCGGGGCCCAACAATGGAATTTACTTATGACCCTTCAATAAAATTAAGGAACCAACAAAATTGATTGACACTAGAAGAGAGTTAGGAATCGCTTTTGAAGTTAATTAAAAATTGGTTTGTAATGATTTACTAATGCTGTTTAGTAGTTTTACGGTTTTTAATCCTAAATCCTTTACCCATTGTTGAAGCGTTAGCAAGTAGATGCTTTGTAATAATGTGTTTATATATATAGGATATTCACCGTGCTTTTAAGTACGCCCCTTTTATAAAAAAGTAAAACAATATTAATAGCTTGATTTATAAGCACATTTTGATAGTAACTCATATCAATTAGTAAACTTAATATGGTTTTGAAAAAAAAAATAGGCTATTATAAATTTATACATAAATTAAGTTTGTAGTGATCTGGTCCTTAACAATGAAGCCTCTTTTCTGTGTACGTATTTTTAACGCGACGTTGCCGCACATACTCATCATGAATCTTAAAAGGCTAGCTCGCTATTACTCTCTCTTTTCCACTCGGATTACAACCTCATTGAATCGCGGGAAGGCAATAAGCTGCGTATGCGCATACGCTCGTGAATTCCGTCGCTCCTCCATCTCTTTCTCACCGACCGAAACGAATTCGTAAAGCGGGACAGAGATACTGGCAGTGTCACTGACTGCTCAGTTTGTCCGATGCTGTCGCGGTATAGGCCTGTACACCAGTTTGAGAATAGGGGTCCGATCCGCTACGAACAAAACTATTCGTGTTTAATCTGAAACCTAAATGAAATCGACGTAAATTTTACCAGTCCGTATGGCTAGCGGTGTCCGGAGATTGTCCGGATCGTTTGTGTGATAAGTGCTGTTGTGGTTGCCGAGATTCAGTTGCCGGAGTCCCGTTGGCCGGTGTTTCATCAAGTAAGTTCACCATGCATCGCACTCCGCCGTTTGTGTAGGTGTTATGGGCATTTGCGAGGCGCGTGTGTGCGTTCAAGTTTTAGAATTTGTGTGACATGTTTTCATAATCATTGTTGGTTATGGCTAAGGTGAAACAATACGACCTTATTATTCTATATACTAGACTAATAGGCTACTATTTAATAGTTTATTATTATTATATATATATTTTTTTGTTTTAATGCCTTCGAAATCAATATTCGTAAAAGTTAATCTTAAGAATTATATTATAATACGTTATTTGATTTTGCGGATTTGATAAATTCAAATTGTAAAAGAAAAACAATGTAAAAGTTAATACCAATTAAATATAATAACTCGTAACTTTAGTCATAAGTTATTATATATGATGATCGCTTTTAATATTATTTAAGATATAATTGGAACGAATTTTTGATAGATTTTGTTATTTCACGATTACCTTCAATTATAACCGATATTTTCTAATATTAATAGCATGACGGTACATATAATTTAATGAAGGCCACATAGTTGTTATCTATATCAAAACCTTATTACACTCATGTAAAACAAAGGCGAAATTTGTCCTTTTTTTACTTGTCGATGCCAATTTAGATCGTTAGTCGTTTGTAGTAGACAAGTGTCAAATAGTAAAATTTAATAGCCACCATTAAATTAAAGGTTATTTTTTTACATAAACATCATATATTCATATCAATTTTACAACTAATAAAAGCCCATTGATGACTGGTTGAGCCACAGTCTAAGGCAATTCGGATTACATAAAGTAGTGAGGAGTAACTAAGAAGTTTTATAGTTAGTTCATTGGTTTCCGTGTACTCGCAAAATTGAAGCTGCATTCTCAGATCGCAAGTTGACATTTGGACTATTGTACTAACAGTGTATTAGGACAATAATCAATAGGCCACCGACCGTAATTGCTATATAAAAAATTTAAAATTTGCTTACTATACTTTTAATAAAGTATGTTAAGAAAAATAAGTTACACAGTAGGAGTTTTAAAAATTAATACTTTATTTTTTTTTAATTTTATTCCCTTAGTCGTATCAGCCGTTATATAACTCTGGAGTTAACAAACAAAGGAAATCCGTTCGAGTTTCAAAAAGTCAAATATTAAATTGTAAATATGATGCTAAATATTTTATATAAAACGATGTGCAAAAAGTAAAATAATCACTAACTCACCCTTGCCTCCAATATTATCAGTTTCCGTTTAAAATTATTGTTTGGTCCCTCGAAGCTTTTAAGGAAAATGTATCATGGAGGTAATAAAAATCCACTTAAAGTGGATAAGAAATTGGATTTAAGTGCTGGACCAAGTATATAATTAAAGTCCAGGTTCCAGGCACACTAAAGTTTATTTTTAAGTTCCATACGATGAGCTTTTATATGTTTATGATGACTAAAATCTGAATGCCTTAGTCGGTTCAACAGCGCCTGGTGATAAAGTTGAAATTCTTTATTCAAAATTGATTAGATTGGCTTACAATCACATATTGTTTACCTCTAATGACTCTACCATCTGTTTGAAAAAAAATGCTTCAGTTCTGAAGAACAAGAAAAAGAAAAATATTTCAGAAGAACAGGTGAATGAAACTCAGCGGGACTAGTAAAAGTCTTTTTTTTTTTATTATGTTTACAATGTTTATGATCTGAAAATTGAAATAGCCTGGAGGCGGTCACATCATTCCCAAGGTGTGCTATCTTCAATGAAATCGTTTACTGTATAATAAACCTTTAGCACACAAGCGCCCTTTTACTTTTTTTTAAATTTGGCAACAGGAGCTTTCTAGACGTTTTCTGGAATCCTATTGTAATAACTTATCTTATCTTAATTGACGTTCACGTTTTTAGCCTATGCGGCTATTGTAATAACGTATACATTGCCCAAAAAAAATAAAAATACTGACTCGTTCTAAACGAGTCTTAGGTAAAACAAACATCTTTCTAGTTTAACACTAACATTTCTACCAAAGGCGTCAAAAGTCACCTTGCAACAATAATTTTAGCTTTAAATTATTTTCTAAATTTAATATTTTGTTTTCTCGGAGGTTTTACAACTTTCGTTTAAAACTTCCTAGATTTAAATACATACATGGTACGTAAATATACATACACAGAATCGCGGTAGAAATTGTGTTAATGATATGCACGTCACATTTCCTGGGAAATCTTTAACGTTTTTGTAGTACGTAACATTTATAAATATAAAATAAGATAATTATATATAAGATAGATAATTATATACCCTGCCTGAAACTTTATAACTTTTTCTACCTGCTTGAAACTTTTTACCGGAACTTAGAAGTGTTTCCACATTAGTGCTTGGCGGTAAAAAACAGTAAGGCAGTAGTTCTAATACACGCGAACGCTGCAAGAGTTCTACTTCTTAAAAAGCTATTGATGTACTGAAAGGACCGGTAGGACAATGTCTGCTGTATCAAGTCGATAACGATAACATCATTTCAAAATATATCGACAGATTGTCTGTTGACAATTTTGTTTTTTTATTGTTGAAGTTTCCTAAGATGAAGAAGAGCTTAAAGTTGGTCGGTCACTCCTGTTCTTATTCTGTAGATTATATACGGCTTTTTTGTCGATCACTTTTAAGTCGCCGTGGTTGTGCTTTTGACGTAAAAAAAGCTAAAACAATGGCACAAGTTAATGAACTCGGGATATGATGATTCATGTCCGCAAATCTGTGCAGGTATTGAGGCCCAGATGGGGATCGAATATACCGTCAGTCATATTATCTCGAATCTAAATTCGACAAAATAAGAAAAACACTAAAAGTTTTACATACTTTTTTTCGTTTCGTTTTCTCGTGTTGTCGTTTTTTCTTATGGTTTATAAAGCACCGAGTTTCGTTATGTTGTTGTGGCGGATCCTTAACATCCCATGACGTTTATCATCAGGCGCATATATTGCCACTTTATTTAATAAAAATGTATTATTATTTGAATAAATAAATAAAATATACTATTTAGTTCGCGCTTATTCAATCGAAAAATAATAACGGTAGTAGCAAAATAGTAAAAACTGAACTGTGCCAATTCTCACTATGCTGTAGGCTTATCGGCTCTAAGCGATATACTTAATGTTGAAGCGGAATTTAATCTGAAATAATAGCTGTAAAATTTTGCTGTTATTTAAGCCATAATAGTTATAAGAGATTTAGGTAAGGCACAAGCGAATATAAGAATAATTTCATGTAAACTATTATTATCGTGTGTTATTTTAATTATCAGTGAAAAGTATTAGGTCAGTGAATGCATTAACGTGTGTTTGCCGGGGACAAAAAAAAACGAATTTCTAGTTTGACAACTATCTATTCCATACAAGATTATTAAAACTTGTGCTCAGTGCAACATGAAGTAGGTCAGTAATGGTTGTGCACTAAATTATACATTTAATGTGACTGGTTGAAAATAACAGTCCCCATTAGCGTACATTAAAAATAAAATGATATTCAATAAACCTGGTATATTGTTACGACATTGTTGTTTTTTAGTCCGTGGTATTCAAGGCCATCGTGTTCCATTTGCAAAACCAAGCTATTTTTACCCGGATATTGCGTATTAGACTGTTTTTTTTATTTATTTCTTTTTTTTTATTTATGCACTAATTTTTGATTTTTCCATGAAGTCAAATTAATAACAATAGAAAAGGACAAGAGTACAATTTTAGCATACAAGCTATTGAAGGAGTTTTTTTTAAGAAATAAGAAACATTTGCCCACGTAGAATTTTGTACTGTATGAATTCAAAGTTACTTGGCCCTGTACTGCGCTCGTCAAGCAGGAATGATTGATGATATATGTCTGTGCCTACGATGGTAAAAATAATCTTACGAACTTTTGGAACACACTAATGCTTGAACATAACTGGTCGGCTGCAAAGTAACTGGCAATACTGTGACATCTTAGAAGGCTAAGATGAATTTTATCATATTCATAACGATTTACGTTCGTCTTAGAAATTTACTACACTATTCAATATTGTTTGACTATGACAAAAGCAAAGTAGCCACTCGCTAAAAGGTCTAGAAGTATTTACTCAGATTTTGAGTTAACAGGCGGTGATATGCTTAGATCAGCCAATTTAAAAAGTAAGGTTCTATCAATATTTCAAACGACATACAGAATATTAATTCAGTGTTATATTGATAAATCTATTTAACTGTAAAACGAATTTAGATTGCTTATTTCCCATGCTTATCCTTAAACGAATTTGGAAGATATTTCATAATATGAATTTAGCGATAAGATTTCTCTCTGAAAAATGATTCGTTTATAGAAATGTTTTATTGCTATTGTTCGTGATTAAAAATATTATCAAAGTGACAGAAGGTTGTGAGTTCTCGAATTTTGATTGGTGCTGGTTTACTTCCACAATTTTACTCGTTAAATATTAACAATGAAAATTTATTCAAATTCTGAAGATGTAAGGGCTACAGTTCAGATATAAAGTTGGCGACATAAGTGCTTTTTGGTCATTTAGTAACAGGGTTGGCACTGAACGAAATGGATCATTTTGGTAGTTTTAAAATTTTAGAAGTCATTAAAATATATTTTGATTCGGTCGAAATTCAGGCGGATTTATAATACTCTTATCTCTTCTCGGATTTATAATATATTTTTTGAAGTGCCGTTAATTTTAGAACGAATGTGTTGGTGTAACTGCATCGTAATCAGGTATCTTTACCACTAGGCTCTGACCATACCAAAGTTAGTTATATTTACAAGAATAATTCGAATTCAATAAAACATACATTATATTATTACATTTACATTATAAATATTGTGTTACATTACATTAAGTTACATTATATATATTGTATTACAAATGCTTGCGCAGCTGTACTCTGAAGTAGCCCTTTTGAATCGATTTAATTATTTAACTTTACTTTTATTTCATTATTACATTCAATTTACATGAAAAAAACTTCCTTAAAATCTTTGCTTTTTATTCGTCAATTTGATATATCGTGATGTAATGAAATGTCAAAAGGTCGTTCTTTTTAAAAGTCCTCCTTTCTTCACTTTAATACTTGTTGGATTGGAGTACGACGAAGTACGATTAACGTGAAAAATGCATTTTAAAAATCGGTATTACAGTTTTCACATGTTTATATGATCGTGAAAGCTTTTTTATACATAATAATAGTATAGTCTTGTGCCGAGATATAATTAGTCTTAAAAACACATAAACATCTCATTGGCCTTCATAATTTTGAATATCTTACTAAGAAATATTTGAGTTCAAACACTTGTGTTCTGTAGTAACGGTGTTAACTTCCTATTTCACAAATGACTCACGACTTAAAATATAAGCACACATTCCTCATAACATGCGGATTGCTTAAACATCCCTTCAACAGGTAATATATATGCATATGTAATTTATTGTATACATGACCTGTAGTTAGCAATATTAATATTGATGTTAGAGACATGGAATATTAAGTGATAAGTTTTAAAATATTACTTGAATGTTAAGAAGTATTTAATCTTTTAATATAAAATCGAACGTAGTTACATATCTACATTCGCTCGAACTACCTTGGATATGATGAATTATTTGTCTGTATGAATCTAATTGGTTAAATTCCACAACACTAGAAACATTACCTTTTCCCGAGGGCCGATTCACTGTACGAAAATTTCCAGCACATTAATTTCGTACGCGTATAAGCGGCTAAATTAGCATTAATTGCTCAAAGCTTTTTCCGTAGACAACTAGGTTTACGGGCGTACGAGTTAACCTCCAAAGTGGCAAACGACCTCGTGTGAATTTTGAAATGATTGCGTCTCATCTCGTTCACTCGCCACTAGTGATGGGCCGGGTCGGACCGAGTACTAACTGGAATACCTATTACAAAATCAAATTCTCCAGTGTCGAAATAGTGTACTCAGATGTGTAGTACTCTTTTTTTATGTAGTGGGCTGGTAAACGAGCAAGCGGCTCACCTGATGGTAAGCTATTACCGCCGCCCATGGACATTTGCAACATTACTGAACGTGCAAATGCATTGCCAGCCTTTAAGGAGGGAAGTTCTGAGACAGGGAGGAGGAGGAGGATAGGTGGGAAGGGGAGTGAGGAAGGGATGGGTGGAGTCAGATGTAGGTAGGGGAGTGAGAGTAGGAATAAGGGGAGGGAGGGGGTTGGGCACCGGCCACCTCACTCACCGGACGAAACGCAGAAGCAAAAACACTTCCACTTCACGCCGATTCCCTGTGAGGTCGTGGTACTTATCCGGTTCGAGCCGGCCCTTTCAGCAGCAGGAACAGCTGCGTGGCTCTACCACCGTAAAACTCTATAGTTAATTCGAGCACTTACGTTATTTGGTTATAAAGTTGCGACATTAAAAGTCATTTAATTAAAGCGACGGTTTTTAGGTATATAATCCGTTTTTGTTATTATTTGAATATTTCAATTTGATATTTAGACAATGTTATAATATAATCGAGTGTTATATATATAATATAATGAGTCAAAACATAGTTCAATTTAATTTAATAATGCTTTATGATTGATTCGAATTATAGAGGTCGCTTGGGTAGTACCAATGCATCACCAGTACTTTTAGTAAGCAGTACTGGGGTAGCGTTGATGTGTTACCAGTATAATAACTGGGTATAAAGACTGACCATCAAAACTCTCTTGGTGCCGAAAGTAGCGCAGAGCTAAGCTATGATAAACACTTTCCTCGTGATTAAAATATTTCGTGGTGCTGTATTGCTATAGGCTAGTTTGTTTACCATCAGGCGCAAAACTTACATGTCTCGTAACTTGTTGAATCTTTTTGTATGGTCTTCCAAGATAATCCTCTTTAAATGTAGAAATGATACATGTATGTATTTCCAATAATGCTTTATAATTAAGTAATTTCAGTAAGTTGTACAAAGGAAGTCGATGGCTTAGTAAGTTCAGGAGGAAATAATAAAAACCTTTCTCATTCGACCAAGACATAGATTCAAAAACATAGACTATGAAGTTAAAATACATAGATTAAAACGTAATTGAACATAGATTAAATAGTTAAGCTAACAGATAAATATACATCATTTTCGTACAGCTGCCTTAATTTTTTTTCATCTGTTTTTAATTTATCCATAGTTAGATGCAGAGCTATCTAAATTGAAATACTATACATGGATTTATGATATCTACCGGATATGACATGATACTAATTAATATTGTAACTGTAAAAGTTTTGTGTTGTGTTAAGTCTTAACTTCCTCCGGACGGACAAAAGTTATGGCTTGTTTTTTCCGTATCACTTCCAAAGACAGAGAGTGATAAAGGCAAATTTTCAACAGGGAAAATTATATAATAGATTAAATTACGCAGAATCAAAATTCGCACGGGCAAAGCTGCAGTATCAAACATTCCGGATTAGTTTTATGTAACTCTATTTACCTCAACTTGAAGGAAAATGGCACGTTCATCGCTATTTCAGTAGGCGATTGCCTTCCCTTCTTTAACTCTATAGAGCGTGTACAATTACTGAAAGTGTTTATTCTCGGCTATTCGAGGAAATAAACTATGACACAGTTGTTGCTTCGTACAATATTGCCTTAATACAATTTATTCGCTGAGCATTTATTTCATATAACCTATTTTATTACCTTTAAAAGGTGTATTTTTGCAAATAAAAGTTCCAACCTATACACGTCTAACAGCTAGGCAATAAACTTCTATTAAGTTTGAGGATATAGGCTGACACGCGGCTCCAGTAAATGTGCTCCAGAGAAGACGTACTTCATATCTTGAAATATTTTTATTATTTCTTAGATATAAAAGTTTCTTCATAACATTTGAGATTTGAACTTACGGTGCTCGAGTTTATTAAATTAAACGCAATCTCGTGGATACTGAGCCACAGTGAATCATTTAGCAGGTGTAATTAATTTATATGTCTTACTAAAAAGTAAAAGTACGAGAAGGGAGGAAGGGTATATAGTTAGGAAAGTTTTGAACACGAATGTAGATGGAGTGAGAGGTAGGGGAAGACCGAAGAAAGTGTGTATGGATTGCATGAATAAAGGCATGAGTGTGAAAGATGTGACTGAGCAGATGACGGCTAATAGAGGAGTATGGAAGAAAAATACGTGTTGTGCCGACCCCACCTAGTGGGATAAGGGCAGGAGA
>DWHO01003836.1:0-11605 GCA_018247575.1 Eurytides lysithous rurik
TAACCAGCCCCAAGCAAGTGTCCTATCCTCAAAATCAAGGGACCACACGGGTAACCAGCCCCAAGCAAGTGTCCTATCCTCAAAATCAAGGGACCACACGGGTAACCAGCCCCAAGCAAGTGTCCTATCCTCAAAATCAAGGGACCACACGGGTAACCAGCCCCAAGCAAGTGTCCTATCCTCAAAATCAAGGGACCACACGGGTAACCAGCCCCAAGCAAGTGTCCTATTCCCAAAACCAAGGGACCACACGGGCAACCAGCCCCAAGTAAGTGCCCTATCCATAAAATCAAATAAAACCACTTATAATGAAAAGCAGCCTACTCCTAATTATCAGACCAACTCCATTGAACCAATTCCTCGCGACATAAAAAGCTCAAAATCCTATTCCATTCCTCATAACACTAGCAAAATCTATGAAATAAACATTGACACTTCAAAAAGATTACTACCACACGTTTTATTAGATACTCACGTGTCAGATATTCCATTATCCTTGCTAGTCGACTCAGGATCGGCTATATGTTTATTGAAGGAATCTAGTATCCACAAAAATCAGAAATTAATCAAAGAATCCATAAAACTCAAAGGCATAGACCCTGGAGATGAACCAACATTAACTGAAGGTCATCTCCAATTAAAACTCAAATTAATTAAAAATAAATCTATTCCTTTCAAATTTCATGTCGTGAAAAATATCAATCTACCCTATGATGGTATCATAGGCACAGATCTTTTAACTGCATTTGGTTGCAAAATCGACTACACAAGTGACACTTTAAAATTCGGTAATTTAGAAGTGAAATTACATTTTTCCGAACCTTTCTATGTTATCCCACCTCGCACAGAAGCCGTTATCGAATGTGCAATTCAGAAAACCGATCTTAAGGAAGGTATTGTTGTAGACCAACATCTTAATGAAAATGTCCTCATCTCTAATTGCATAGTCAAAGTCAAAAACAATAATCGCGTTAATTTAACCATCGCAAATACATCCGAAAACTATGTTAATGTAAAAACAAATTTAAAACTTAATCTAGATCCATTGCATTATAATGCATTTCCAATCAATAATTATACACAAGAAACATACAGACGTACTGATGACGTCGTTAAATCCCTACGAACTAATCATTTAAATCAAGAAGAGAGAGATGCTCTTATAGATCTCTGCTCCCAATATTCAGACATTTTCTATTTACCTAACGACCAACTTACCTACACTTCTGCTTTAGAACATCAAATCAAAACAAATAGTCAAATCCCAGTTCATACCAAATCCTATAGATTCCCAGAGTGCCACAAAAAAGAAGTGGAAACTCAAATAAACCAGATGTTGAACCAAAACATCATAGAACCCTCATCCTCTCCTTGGAGTTCACCCATCTGGGTAGTTCCCAAAAAACTAGATTCACAAGGCCAACGTAAATGGCGAATAGTCATCGATTATAGAAAACTAAATGACATCACCATTGGCGAAACATATCCCATTCCACAGATCTCTGAGATACTCGATCAACTAGGGAATAGTAAATATTTTACAACTCTAGATCTCGCTTCGGGTTTTCACCAAATTCTTATTTCATCAGAAGATGCTCCTAAAACAGCCTTTTCCGTACCTCAGGGACATTTCCAATTCAATCGCATGCCATTTGGGCTAAAAAATGCCCCATCCACTTTCCAGAAACTCATGAATAACTGTCTTTCAGGTCTCCAAGGCATACGATGTTTTGTCTACCTCGACGACATAGTCGTCTATTCCTATGACTTAAAAACTCATATCTCCAATTTAAAATCTATCTTCGACAGGATTCGTAAATTTAATCTTAAGCTCCAACCCGAAAAATGTGAATTTCTCTGCAAGGAAGTAGGTTACCTAGGACATATCATAAATGAAAATGGTGTCCAACCAAATCCAGAGAAAGTCAAGGCAGTCACTGACTTTCCTATCCCTCAGTCTCCTAAAGACATTAAATCTTTCTTAGGCCTTGTCTCGTATTATAGGCGGTTCATTCAAGACTTTTCCAAATTAGCCAGACCATTAACAAATTTGTTAAAAAAGGATATACCTTTCAAATGGGAGAATGCACAACAGCTGTCATTCGAAACCCTTAAAAATAAACTAGTTTCCTCACCAATCCTTGCATATCCCGATTTTACTCAACCATTCCTACTTACTTGTGACGCCTCAAACTACGCCATATCCGCAATCTTATCCCAAGGTATTATAGGTCAGGACCGACCTATCGCATTTGCATCCCGCACTCTGAATAAAGCGGAGTGTAATTATAGCGTGACTGAAAAGGAATGTCTCGCTATAATATTCGGTACAAAAGTATTTCGCCCTTACCTATATGGTAACAAATTTATAATCCTCACTGACCATAAACCATTAGAGTGGTTATTCAACTGTAAGGATCCTGGTTCTAGACTCGTCCGCTGGCGGCTCAAATTGGAGGAATTTGAGTATAGCATCAAATACAAAAAGGGAAAAATCAATGCTAATGCTGATGCCCTATCACGATTCCCTGTAAATCCTGTCCAACCTGAAAACATCTCAAATCCTAATCCAAAGACGGAGGGGGAACCCTCACAGGAACTAGATAAGGACCTTATGGACTTATTGATATCGCCTCCTTCATTTAATACAGAAGAATTAAATTTAGGCACTCCAGATCCTCTCGCCATAGACAGTGAGAATATTTTACCCTTACCTGAAACAAATCCCGTTCCCAATACTCCAGCTGCTCTCGGAGAAAAACCTGAAAATGAAATAATTGATTTACCTGACTTACCTATAAACACTCCTCAAACTCCGTCATTCACTGAAACGCAAACTGCCCCTAATCCAACACCTTCCACAAGCACTGATCCTGAAATCATAGGAAAACAAATTAATCTCAAAGATTTACCTGATAACGACTACTCCTCTTTCCTGAAAACTATTTCGAATAAAGACATAAGCTTCAATACAAATATTCAAGAACATAACGAAGACATAACTCAATCGAAATTTAAAATTATTATTTTACCTACCTCTATAGACCTAGATGAATCTAATCCTTTTGTGCAAAATGTTCTTGATAATACACCTAATAGTTCTGACATCACTGATAGAGAGAGAACTCTCCATTCTTCCCTTTCTTTTACCCAAGATAATAAAATATACTATTTTCTCTTTTTCAAAGTCTATCATTTTGATAAGTCCTCTTACGAAGACATTTATAAAACTCTTAGATCGGTCAGAAACGAATTAATAATTAATCTCGATATAAATACAATATCAGATATTGCAATCACCGACTTCAAAAACCCTTTCGATACCTACCAATTTATCAAAATATATAACATGCTTCTCTATCTATTTAATAATACTAATATCACCGTACATATATACAAAGGTGTCATTATATATCCATCACTATCTGAAATCCCCAAAATACTTAAGGAAAATCATAACATCCCTATCGCTGGACACCTTGGTAGTAGTCGAATGCTCAAACGAATTCAAGACGCCTTCTATTGGAAAAATATGCGCAGTGACGTTGAAGCATTCGTGAAAAAGTGCCCACAATGCCAAACTAATAAAGCACTTAGGCAAATAAATCGTTCCCCCATGCAAATTACGAGCACGTCAACAGAACCATGTCAACGAATTTCCCTTGACATAGTTGGACCGCTTCCTGAAGCGGGGCCTGCAAAATTAAAATATATCCTAACAATGCAAGACGACCTTACCAAATTCTCCTCAGCTTATCCTATCCGCAGTATCACAGCTGAAGAAACCAGCGAATGCCTACTCCATTACATATCCATCTTTGGCATCCCCAAAATGATCCTGACCGATCAGGGAACAAACTTCACGTCCGATCTTTTCAAGAAGACTTGCGATTTCCTTAAAATAAAAAACCTTTGGGCCTCTCCTTATCATCCGCAAACCCAGGGTGCTCTTGAACGCAGCCACTCCACACTCAAAGAGTATCTTAGATCTTTCGTTAACGAGGAACAAACAAACTGGCCTCGTTACGTTTACACGGCTATGCTTACTTATAACACTACTATTCATTCCACAACACATTTCACACCCTACGAGTTAATGTTCGGAAGAAAACCGATACTTCCGAATTCCCTTTATGAAGAAGCTCCTGGAGCCACTTATCCAGATTATGTCCGTATGTTGCAAAATAGATTAAAATATTCACGTGAAAAAGCATTAGATTACATAAGGAAATCAAAGGAGTCCTCTAAAATCTATTACGATAGCCACACTCGCTCAATTAAGTATAAAATTGGCGACTACGTTTATCTTAAAAACCACCTAAGATTGCGCAAAGCACTTTCACCCACCTGGAAGGGACCCTACAAAGTAGTTAAGGTAAACGGAAACAACACCCTTACCTTACTTATTAACAGACGTCATGTCACACACCACTTCGACCAAGTGAAACTAGCCGAAGTAAATTCATAATTAAAATATTAACATTTATATTTTAGAAACTCACCCTTTTGTTTTTATATTTCGTTTTACTTAAATATTAACATTTACATTTTAGGATAACACTTACCTTTTAATTTTATATTTCCTTTTACTTACATTTTATTTTACAATTAATTCTCTAATCATACAATATATTTTTATATACTCATCTTGTAATTATAAGTTGCAGTGCACCCCAAAACACCATAAAATATAAAACCAAATAGTTAAACAAGATTAAAATAGGAACAAAGTATATATTAGATATTTTAATATTAAATTGATATACTTACCTTAGATCATTATTTACAGCTCAGCTCAGGCTCAAACCCATCGAGATTTCATCCAGCCGATAACCTCAGGTGCAGGCATTTATTATGATTATTTAGGGAGTCTCAAAATTAATAATGTTAAGCTAAACATGATAATACCCATAGAGATTTCTCATTTCAGTCCACATATCGAAAATATTAAAGCAACCTTAAGCATTACCAAAATCTTGTGCAACCAAACTCGAATCATACAGATCGATGCTGCATGTCAAAATAGATTACAACCATTAGGAGCACGATTTCAAGACGTAAAAAGGGAATTTGAATCCATTTCACATTTAATAGATATTAGAATCAAACGTAGTGCGTGGATAGGAGGTATAGGCACAATTTTTAAATATGTATTCGGCTCCCTAGATGAAAACGACGGATTAAAATACGAAGAAGCAATAAGATCCTTACAATACAATGAAAAACAGTTGGCTTCGTTAATGAAAGAAAACATTTTAATTACAACTTCAATATTAACTTCCTACAATACTACCCTTAATAAAGTCAAAGAAAATGAAGCTAACCTCAATGAGGCTATTGACAAGCTTTCAATAAGTGTCCAAAACATTACCCGAAACACTAATACATTATCTATACTAGCCAATGTAAACGAAATACTAAATGTCCTGGAGACATCCATACTTACCTTATCATTCCAATTAGAAGACATAGTGAATGCTATTTTATTTAGCAACCAAAATATCCTACATCCCGCTATAATAACACCGAGACAATTATATGAAGAGCTTGTCAGTAACTACAGGTATTTATCGAGTGATCTTGAGCTGCCTGTATCTTTAAATATTAATTCTATTCATCTTATTTTAAATGTTTCTAAGGTAGTTTGTTACTATGTTAATAATAAGATTATATTTGTACTTCAAGTGCCGCTAGTTAATAATAGAGAATATGTACTGTTTCACAATATTGCATTACCTACACCTTATAAACCAAAAGATCCTAACTCATTTAGCTTAATTATACCAGACAATAGATACATAGCAATGACCAAAGATAAAACCTATTACTGTGTTTTTGATAACATGGAAATCTGTAAATCTGTTACTCCTGGAAACTTTATTTGTGATATTGAAAATGTGTATTCAACCGATGCGAAACCTACCTGTGAAAGTGAATTACTAGCTAAAGTAATTAGTGAAAAACCAGTGCAGTGCCAAACAAGAATAATTCTAGGAATTCTCGATATATGGAAACCTTTAACAAATAATAAATGGATATATGTACAATCGGAACCAAATAAAATATCGATTGACTGTTTAAATTCCAAACTATATGAAATAAACATTCTAGGTACAGGAATACTTAATATTCCCAAAGATTGTTCTGTTTACTGTAAAAGCGCCACGCTTATACCAAAACATAATGTAATTAATATTACTTCACCTATAAATCATATCCCTGATTTCAATTTAATTAACGACACTTGTTGTAACTTAATTAGATTAAATGATATAACAGATAGTGTGTCTCCTGTTCATCTACATAATATAGATTTAGATGATTTTAATTTTCAAAATAAAATAAAAATGAAATCCCTTTTGAATAATTTAGAAACTGTTAAAATTCCGCAAAACACACATATAATTAAATATGGGACACACTATTCTATTTTAGTAATAATCATTTTATTGTTTATCCTTATATCTTTGTCATATTTTATATTTAAGAAATGTTGTAAATCTGGCAGCAACCGACCCTTCCAATTTAAATTTAACGTTAATCAAACACCACCCCAACCTATACCTGTTGACTTAGCAAAAGAACAGGACTCTGACTTGGAAGATATACCACCAACCAGTAGTCTTGTTGCTCCAATTAGAACCAGAGTTTAACGGAGACTTTGATGCAACCCCAAAGCCTCCTCTTAAAGGGGGGAGATGTTATACCCTTAAACTGAATGCGGCCCTGCTGACTGCTTCGCTACATCAGCATCCCCACTACTTGCTTTGCTACATCAACAGTCCTCACTTGACTTCCACTCAGTCCGTCCTAAGTCAGTCTGCTCTGACCAGTTGTCGCGAACGGTTGCCAAAAGATCTTCCTAAATTCTTAATACATAATTAAACAAAGTGTTTTAAATAAAAGTGTTTCTTTTTAAAAAGTCGTATCCGAACATCCGTATAACAGTGCGAACGAACATGTGTGCAAATGCGTTGTCGGCCCTTAAGGTGTAAATTTTTGGAAGAGAAAGGCAGGAACAGGAAGGGGGAAGTTGGAAAAGAAGAGGGAGGGAGGGGTTTGGGCCACATCACACACCGGACCAAGCGCGGAAGCACAAAAACTTCTACTTTATGTCGATTTTCTGTGAGGTTGTGGTACTTATCCGGTTCGAGCCGGCGGGAGCAGCTGTGCGGCTCTACCAACGCGAAAATAAAAGATTTCGTAATTTTTTGTTAGACATGTTTTAACATATACACAATTGAAAAGTTTATGTCTTTAATATAGATACAGATTTATTCGGTGAGACTAATGTTTAATGATAAGACTCATAATTGTAAACAATATATTTATTAATCTTTGTTTGACTCAAAAGTATAAATAAAAAATTACATTTACATCGAATTGAACCATACCTTTTTAAAGTTTAAAGTTCAAGTAACAATTCATACTTATAGTTTTGTATTAGTGTAACACATTATCTTAAATAAATATTTTAAAAATTATATGACTACTGAGTGCTCTGTAACTCTCCACAAGAATCTTGTGCAAGTTTCTAATAGATACTTCAGCAAAATTTTTACCGCCCCCGGGTGGGCTCGAACCACCAACCTTTCGGTTAACAGCCGAACGCGCTAGCCGATTGCGCCACGGAGGCCATGAGTACAACATCCGAAAATGTGCACCGTTTTTGCTGGAATGCTTTGCCTACGTCTACCTTACTCTGTGTACTAGTGAGCAAGTGAGCAACCATCACAAGGGCTTTTAAAGTATTAAATAAAGCGGAAACGTTCAAGTTCTACTGTCATCTGGTTTGAAGGACCATGTTTACGTATACAGATATATCATCTAATATCGCAGGTTGACGAGCGTAGCGTGATGTCGAACAATGTTTGTGTTGTTTTTGACAAGAGTGCGGCTTGCCATCAAGCACACAAATTAGTCCTTTCATCAGCTTATGTCTATATAAAGTTGTGTGGGGTGTAACACAAGAGGTGTTAGAAATATCCAGAGGGTGGCAGTAAGTTCTTCCATCCATCTATCATAAGACCGTTGCTGTCCATTGTTAGACTTAAGCATCTACGATAGGACTGCATTCATCTTCTTTGTCACCTGTTGTCGGCAATACGACAACAGGTGACAAAGAAGTAGTACGTATATCATTCCCTAGCCGGGCGTCTACATTTGTCGAGATATGACCTCTGCCATGTACACTGCTGGTCAAAAGTTTGAGACCACTAATAAAATACTTTTGTTATTAGTAAATATTTTGCAAAATATTGGTGATATTAAGTAACCTGCACACCAGCATATTCTATTGTTTATGAAGATTGCCTAAAAGATTATTCTTTTGTATATAAGCCAAGGAAAGGGTATTAAACAAGCATTGTTTCCAAACTTCAATATGAGCCGAGGAAGAGGTAGTCCGATAATAGATTGTAAAATTTTTATTACCGCTTTACCGCAGCTGACGCTTCTCTTATTTTACATCAAGTTACAATGCAATTGTTCTTAATTCTTAAAAAAAAATATATTTATTTTAACCTGGTATTTTCATGGTTATCTACGAAAATCCGCAGTTAGTCTGATTTTGTGATTCCTACAGTCAAGATGTCTCTAAAAGTTTGCGAAATCAGTATTGAAATGCGATCTGCCATCGTTGTTCTCCATGATGAAGGCAAGTGGAAGACTTGTGTTCATTGCACTATTGTACGGTACAAACAAACCGGCAGAGCGCCAAGAGCTGCGACTTCTAGTGAAGACAAATTTATTGTAGTAACAAGCAAGCGAAATTGACGCCTAACAGCCCCAGAAATTCGTGTTGAAGTCAACAAATCTCGGGAAAAACCTGTGTCAGGGTCTATAGTGAAAAGACGTTTGCGAGACGCCAAGTTCGCGGTTGCGTTACTGTTTTAAACCCTCTCTTAAAACCGCAGAATAAGAAAAAGCGGATGCAATGGGCCCTAGCCCATCGAGACGGACTGCAGAAAGTACTGGGGTTGTTTCTAGGCTATGGGACTAGAAATCTGGACCAAACTAAATGAATTATGAAAAAGGTTCAGTATAAAGTAATTTTGGAGAAAAATGCTATTCCCTCTGGATTAAAGTTAATCGGTCAAGGATTTATTTTCCAACAAGATAATGATCCAAAGCACAGTTCAAAATTATGTAGGGGCGTAGGTGTAGGTATTTAGACGAGTAACAGTCAGAAAAGTGTTGGAAATGATGACATGGCCACCACAAAGCCCCGATCTCAATCCTATGGAGCTTTTATGGGAAGAACTAGACTGAAACGTTCGGGAATAATATCCTTTTTTACAGTAGGCCATGTAGAATGCATTAGAAGAAAAGTGGAGGAATATCTCGCAAGAGACTATAAATAAATTTATTGCTCGTCAAGATTGGTAAAACAAGCTATAAAATGCAAAGGAGTATATTTTGATAAAAAATCTGTATAAGCCCTCTTGTGTGCGTTTTTTTTTAGAAAATTGTATTCGTCAAGACTTCATGTAGCTTTTAATTCTAAATCTTGTGTGTAACATGAAAATAACGCCTGTTTTTCATAAAGTTTTAAATGTGTTGACTTTTATTGTTTTCCTATTTTTTTAGTGATCTCAAATTTTTGACCGGTAGTGTACATATACTATTGGGACCAGACCATTGCCTTTTTTGCTAATTTTCCGCGCCATGATGATAATTTTAGTGCTCTGTGGTATTATTACCCCATATCCCCAAGCAGGCGTGCCATCTTCTCCCATAAACGATCGAAGATAAGAGACATTTCAAAAATGTAAAAGTTGTTAAAAATTAAAAAGTATATCGCCTCCGGGTGGGCTCGAACCACCAACCTTTCGGTTAACAGCCGAACGCGCTAGCCGATTGCGCCACGGAGGCTGTGATACCACACCTGAAAATGTTCACCGCTTTTGTGTTGCTATTAATGTCAGAAAATTATCAAGAATATGCCAGATTCCTTACTATAGAAGCGTATCATCGGAGCTCTGGGACCATAAACTAATTAGTGAACAAGGTTGAAAAATGCTAAGCTCGTTCAAAATATCAATATCGGTTGTACTTTTAATGTTTTTGTTTCCCTTAAGTATTTGAGTAGATAAGAATAAGAAGGAGTAATTATAATATATGTTTCAATACTCGCGGGCAAACTTGCGCAGTGAGGAAAGTAAGACAATCAACTGATGTTAATACAGCTCGACTAGTATATTTCAGTTATTTTCATAGTATTCTGTCTTACGATATCCTATTGTGGGTTGTGCTGCTGAGATAATTTCAGTATTTATTCTTCAAAAAAGAGCCGTTCGGTCTATTTATAACCCGAGAGCTCGAGATTCTCTGCGAGAGGTTTTTAAATAAGGTGAAAAAATCCTTCATGGGCCTGAGTATATGCATATATAATAAAATTCCACAAGATGTCCTGGATCTATCATTTGAGAGTTTTAAAACTAATATTTGAAATAATCTATTACATAAATCTTTATACTGTTCAAGAGCTATATTATTATAGACAATTAAGATATAGATATTATTATATTAAGATAACTATAACGACATTTTAAAAGAGCAACTGTTGAGTTTCTCACTAGTTCTTCTCAGCAGAACTGCATTCCGATCCTGTGGTAGCTTCCTCACGAACTGAGATGTTAAAATGACGATTCATAAGTGCTTGTTGAAGCCTGATTGAAAAAAGATATTTTGATTTGATTTGATTAAGCCAATAGTAATAGCCTAGATATGTGTGACTAACCGTGGTATTTTTTTTATGGTTATTAATTTCGCGGTAATTTCCATATCTCTAATATAACTATTACTCAAAACTCATATAAGAATCACAATAAACATTAAATAAACAGATAATCGTATTCAAAAAAGTTCTATTCTAACCCTAAGTGACATCGATGGAACCTTTACTGACTACTACACATCAATAGAGCCGCGGCAAAGAGCGAGCGAGAGATCCGATAAAAGGGTTTTAAGGTCACCGAGCCTGGACGATAGCGACACTACCATAGTGAGCAAGTAGGTTGCCACCACCGGGTCCTTTAAGGTATTATTAAATGTGAAGCAAAGACGTTAAAGTACTACTGTGGCTCTGTGGGCTTCTGGTTTGAAGGACCGTGTTACACACGCATAAAGATACATCTAATATCGCTGCATGAGCACAGAGTGGCGCCAAACACGGTTTGTTACGTCACGGCTTACGATCAGGCCTACGGCTTACTCGTTCCCTCACTTTATGGCTATAAAAAGTCGTAAAAGTGTACATGTGATATACAAAGGGTTTTTAGAAATTCAAGGTTGGCACTTAGTCACTCCACCCATTTTTCATCAGCCTGGTTTTGTTCACTGTTGGATATTTTCAATGGAACGCCAGAATGCCCGGTCACCAACTCTTCATTGGTCACCTACTGCCGGCTACTTTCCGTATATTCCTTGCAGAGTTTACATTAACACATGAGCTCTACGATCTAAATATACTGTATATTGTGTGTGACCAAATTAATTTTATCTTCACTGACGTTGACGCTTTTAGTCTATGCGGCTCTGTAAAGCTTCATCGGATCGCCTAATCCGTGGAAATGCTAGTTTCCACGAATTGGATAGACCCCAC
>DWHO01003837.1:0-11605 GCA_018247575.1 Eurytides lysithous rurik
CGGGCTATGAGAGTAAAAGGAAGAGTGAGTGCACCTGTGTCTGCGCAAACGCATGTGCACTATAATATATCCTGCGCACTTGGCTGATTTCTTGTAGATCGGCCGCCGTGGCCGGATTCGGTTGGGAGGACATCATCACACAGATAATGATTACCTGAACGACAGCGTGAAAGAAGGCCAGGACGTAGATTAGCTTTTTGAATCTTGCGTGATTGCATTCCTCCAACGCGTGCGGTCTCATCTTGAAGTAAGTGTTGCGAAGGTTCAGCTTCAAGCCGTTAGGGGGCTCCGTTACCACTGCAAATATACAAGTACTGTGTTGAGATTATTGCCTTCACTGTTTGCTTTCGCAGAATCCTCTAGTTCCAAGGTAGAAGATATGGTGGTTCCAGTATACATGATTTATCATTCGTTATATATAGCTATATATATATAAGCGGTAATATTAACATATTATATATTTATATGTTATACATTAAAGCACTATGGCGATTCGATATTTTCCAACAATTTCGAGACTCCATTTCATTTAAGATGTTTTATCTCTATAACCAGTAATTACGCTCGCAACATTGCCCTTCAAACCGGAAGTACAGCATCACAGTACTGCTTGCTGATAGAATAAAAATCACGTTTATTGGTTTATAAGATGTTTTTTTATGGGAAATCGAACCGTTTCGTCGGAGACAATTCTTCTAGAAAGAACAAGATGTTTACCGAGGAGGGCTGTTGGCCGTTAACTTAATTTAAGAAACGTTTCGATATTATTTTCCTTTTAATCTCTATCTAGTTATTTGTTTAGGGGTCACATTATTATTATATTGTGGTTCGTTCAACTGCTTTCAAGTTTATAAGTAACAAAGGCACATATGTGATTTCGAACTCTGCTAGTGTTATAGTGTAGAGAGATAAACGGACTTACCCTTAAGCGATCGCTGCAATATCCCTATTGGGAATGTAGGCGTTGGGTCCGTTGTGAGCCACAATCTATATTCAGGATGTGGTTTGGTCAACATTTCCAGCTGCTTCTCGAGCTCTCGCAGAAAGGAGACCAGCAAGTGGCAGTTCTGCAGGATAAGCCACTGGCCGTGGGATATAGCACTCTCTAGGAGAGATAACGCCATCTATAAGGGAATGATTATTACCACTCTCTTTTGGTTGCATTGGTTCAAATTCAATGTTCATATTAATTTGTGTGTTTTTATTTTTTCTGTTTATATATATCTCTAAGGTTTTAGGACTCTTTCGTATAGTCCGCCTGGGAACATAACACTGCATTGCCAGTTATACAACGACCAAGCTATAATGCATTCTTGTGTTTCGGTCTTAAGGGCAGTTTTTCTACCTATAGAGAGATTAAACAAACGTAAATAAAATTAAGGTTAAGTAAGAATTTTCAATCCATCTAATATAACTCCAAAAAAGACAACTTTGCACGTTTACACCTTAAACGAAACCCTTTGTCGGATCTCTTCTTTTCGAGGGCACTTCTCTAGTGGCCACAGCAACGATCTGATCCTTGGCGTCGATATATCTATCGGGTAATATTCAGTTGGAACGTCATTTGAAAATTTTGTCAAAACTTTGCGGTCATTTGGAAAGAAAAGTTAAGTTGGCTTCCAAAAAGCTCGGTGTTCTTATCAGAGCCAGGTAGTACTTCCGGTCAGACTACCACTTTTAACTTTATAGGGCACAAGTGGAGCTGCATATGGACTACTATTTTCACTTTTGGGTGGGAGCATAATATTACCAGCTTCTTCCATTCGACTGCATCCAAAACATGTCGATGACCAAGTTCTTTCCGATCAGGTTGATCCTTTGGATCTGCGGAGAGACGTTTCGTCTCTGCTTATTTTATCAAATAATAATTCGGATAACATAGGCTTCTGAGTGACACAGCTACACAGCCTTCGCATAAAATTCTCGCATTATGCGAAGGCAGAACCTCCAGACACCATCCATAGCTTCTGGATGGATAGCAATCCACTACCGTGGACTTTTCTCGGAACAAATCGTTGTGCAATCGATTGTCGCCAGCGATCGGTTTCAGATCGATACGACATTGGGACCTTTAAGAACCCCATATTAAAGGCCATCAAAGTATTCGCAAGTCCCTTGATATTGCAAATGTCCAAAGAGCGAGTCGCTTGCTCGTTTATCTTCTAATCCAAATTAAAAAAGAAATATAACCTCTGGGCGATGGGCGCATGCCATTTAAACACCGTGGGGCTATATGTCTTTATGTGCAGCCATTTCACTTACCATCAGGCGCATTCAGGCACACGACTTGCTTGTTTTGTCACTTTTTCACTACCACAGGCGGATTCTGCAAAAGAGTCCTACTATTGCTTACTACTTTTAAATTTCTACACATTCTACATCAACATATTCGTCACTCACACTTTCTTGCCCTTGTCCAAGCGATAGATATTTAAACTTCCCTCCGCCGAAGCCGCAACGATCCGCCAGCTTCATCAAATCCGCCGTGGGGTCCGACCCTGGGCTCAGTATGAACACGACAGGAGTGAAAGGTGTTGTTTGCTCGAATATCATGTCCAAACTGAAACAGATTGTAAACTATTAAATGAAATTATGTTAAATGAAACACATTTACGGATTTATCTGACTTGACTAAAGTGCCTTGTTGACCCGTCAATATTAGTATTCAACTTCATTAAGCCGTATCAACATTTTGCTACCGAATCAGCATTAAAAGCCTATTAGATAATTAAGTTATAAAAAATATATCTATCACAAATTAGCACACGGAAGAACTACTCTGAATATCATAATATAGTTTTAATTGTTAAAATGTAACAATATCGTCAACGTATCACCTAGTGATGGGCGGTGTGATGTATCATGTCTAGTGAGACTGTATGTATGTTGCATGTCTAGTTGGTAGATACAGTTATTATATCACCTGATGACGGGTGGCGTGATGTATTCCTCGCCGAGCGTGACGGTGATGTAGTCGGTGAGAGCACGATAGATCCGGTCAACGCGGAAACACCGGAGCAACATGAGCATTTCAAAGGGCTTCAGCCTGTCCCTATATCCGTTCGGTATCTCGTTCGACTCCGGCGTGTCGCTGTCGAACCACTGAGAGGGAAGCACTTTTTTAGTTTTAATAGAAACACTATGCATTATCAAAATGTAACAATCTAGAACAATTCTCTTTGTATGGCATCCTTGTATTAATATAGGTTACAAAAATTGTTATTTAATCCGCAAAAATTTTAAAAAATGTAAAAAAATCAGTGGCAGGCACACAGTGAATACTAGAAATATAAATAAGCTTGTAATAATTCGATATCATCTCCTAAGGGAGACCTAATACTTCATGGGGTGTACTCAGGGCATGTGCGTATTTAATAAAATTTCACAAAACATCTTAAGTTTACAACTTATCAACTTTAAAAGTAATATTAAGAATATTTTATATAAAAATATGTATATTGCTTCATTAATAGAATATTTTTAATATTTTTAAGCTTTGAAGCTTATTACACTGTTCAGGGCTTTCTGGTGGATCAAAAAGCGTGGAGTGGAATTTAGTTAATTGACTTGTATGTGGGATAGCTAGATATCGACGCTGGAAAGCAAAAAATGTAGTAAGCAGCAAAACCACCTACCGACGTGGTTTAATTTACCGATTTCAACAATGTAATTAAAAAGAAAAGGACTCCATGTGTAATTTACTACGTTTTTGTTTCTCCTTCTGCTTTCCAGCGTTGATATATGTAGATGATGATTCGACATAAAATATGCAGATTCTCCCTGGAGGTGGCTTGTGATGTTTAATAGAAAATTAACGGTACGAATCAGAAGTATTTTATTAGAAACCTATTGCGACAGGCGCATTATGTGCAACAGATAGCAAGAGGACTTTCAAATCATTTATTTTACATTGACATTTTAGGAAAATGTTCAATCTTAAACCGAACGTACTTTTCAAATTTGTTTAAGTAGAATAGAAAAAGGAGTTTAAGTGAAATAGATAGAAGAGAGGACGAGGGAGAAGGGCATCGGTTTTAAGAAGTCAAGAAGTGGGTGTTTACCATGATTGTAAAGTGACCACACGCGCACTTAGCTTTCCACTATATTCGTATAGTTGTAGGTGCGTTGATTGTTTCCATTAACAATATTCAACAGATTTCAGATCCATTTCATTCATCAACAAATTCAATAAATAGAATTAAACGTATGTTTGTCACGTACAAATTGGAGAGATATCAGATATCCAGAGAGACGTCTCACATACGACCATCTGATTCCAAATTGGGCAAAGCTTATGGTAAGTCGACTAAGACGACTGGTAGACATACTTAAATATTTTAAAATCACACTTATATAGATTCAGATGCAAAACAAATACTTCTACTCATTGCACAAATATTTTGCCCTGAGTGGGAATCGAACCCACGACCTACTGCTTTACAGTCAGGGGCAGTAACCACTAGACCGATGGGTAAAATCTTGAGATATATCTAGAAAATAGCTAGACAACGTCTGATGGACCGATCCAGTCGACCGCTGTGATAAAAGACCAACATAGATTAAGAAAGTATCATTAAAACGAACCTGACGCCAGTCTTCAAGTTTAGCGCTGATGTCATCCGGCAGCTTTTCAAAAGTCTCCGGAAAGTCGACACTAAGCTTCATGACATCTTGCCAACCCTTCAAAAGTGCCAATAATTAAATTTGGTATATTAATTTTATCTATTTATTTG
Source organism: Eurytides lysithous rurik (assembly GCA_018247575.1). Lineage (NCBI taxonomy): Eukaryota > Metazoa > Arthropoda > Insecta > Lepidoptera > Papilionidae > Eurytides > Eurytides lysithous. Next base: position 4,734 of record DWHO01003837.1, read on the forward strand.
TAACAAACATTATGTATAAATTCTAGCCGGCTACACTTCTCTTCCATATAAGAAATATAACATATAAATGTATGTCAAACCTCGAGTTCCTCTATGCACTAAATATGCCTCAAAATATAAATAAATTGCTTGAAGTATTAACATCTAGATCACCTGTCCGGGTATCCAAGTGGCAGGACTTGCTCTAGGTGACTTCTCCAGGGAAACGTTCCCCTTTATGAAAAAGTCCAGTTGCGCTTGGCTAATGTTCCCCTCGCTCTGCTCCAGCTTTATGTCCATTTGGAAGGAATACAGCAGTTTGTGGCGCTCGAAAATACCTGCGACCAAACTGATCATGCGAAACCCGGTTTCTGTCAATTTTATATTTGCCGAACAAACAGCGGCCTAAGGCGCTTCGAGTCCAAATATTTGTACATACATATATACAACCTTATCGAAACGATGGTCAAAGCAATAAAGGAATATGTTTTTGCAACGTTTGTAAGACAAAAAAACATTTACAGGGTAAGCTAATTAGGGAATTACATCTAGACTCAGCTGCGGCGAGTTAAGAAAGGTCAAGGAATTAAAATATCCACACAGACACAAAAATCGTAGTTTCAATGTTTCAGTAGTCGCGTTTCAATATTTTAGTACTATAGTCTATAGGCAAGTCTATAAATTTTTCATTTAAAAATTTAAATTAAACTTTATATTTCTTTAGAAGAGTCGAGGATAATTTCTGTCAATTTGTCAAATCTGCAATGTCTGCCCGTAAGAGATTGCGCCTTAAAACCTATTGATATTAACTTTCATTACTATTGCATATACAAATGTAACAAGTTTAACAAATAAATAACTAGGAAAACCGCATTTTAAACTGGACAAGATTAAGACTGTTTAGTTCCATGCAGCACTTATCACCAAGTAAGCGGCAATGTTGTTAACTTAAACCACAACTCTTCATAGGAGTTCCATCACTGCTGTTAAAGGTTCCCCAAATACTCCCAAATATTTCTAGAAGTAAACCCTGCAATAAATCCTACTAAGATTCTAGCTATATCTAAGAGCAACATACCAGTGCACCCGTAGTCGTAAACGTTCTTTGTGAGCATATCGATGATGTTTTTGAGCCGTTTCACCAATATCACGTTCGGCATCGCTTTGCGCAGGGAGAACGAAAACACCTGCCGGTTCAAGATTAAATCGAATAATAAATTTTATTCGCATAAATGACTTAGAAACTAGCCATGCGTGATAATCACGTGGGTCGAATAGCATAGTGGTTTTAGAAGTCACTTAGCCAACTTCTATAATGCGTTATGTCGTGGGTTTTATGCCCACAAAATAAAAAAGTGTTTGTTTCTCCAAACAAGTGGTTCTTTGTTTCTCCAAAGTTGTTAGTAGTAACAGACTAATGGTATAGCTCCGCTTTCAATTCCGAGATCGTTCGTAGAAGTCGGTCCCGGCTTCTTGTCGACGCCATCTAGCGGTGGCTTGGAGGAGTCGTTATAAAAAAGGCGGCTTAATGTCACCGCTTTTGCGCCTGGCCTTTTTCCGGTCGTGTCGATTATCTATCTCATCGGGCTATGAGAGTAAGGGAAGAGAGAGTGCACTTGTGTCTGCGCAAACGCTTGTGCACTCTATACATATGATGATATATCATATACATATATATCATATATGATATATCATCATATGTATAAGTGCACAAGCGCTCATGATACATGAAGTATTCGAAACGTCGGAAATTAAAAACAAAGTACAAAATATTATAAGTGGTAGAACCCTTAGCAGTATCCACCTGGGCCGGCCTGGACAATTATTCTACCGCTAACCAGTAATGTGTAAGCACTACCGCGTTCCGGTTTGAAGGATCAACTTTGGCAGTGTAATTACTGAACGTAGAGATATACTATCTTAATTCTCTGGTTTGGTCATCATAATTCACATGAGCGCAGCGCAGCGCCAAGCGCTTTCTGTGCGATGCTGTATTTTTATAGGCAGGCATGTCGCTTACCATCGCCTCATCACTTTATCTCCTAAAAACAATTGAAAACCCGATGATCTATTAATAAGTGTTTTTTTACAACGTATATTACTTATCGATATCTTTGCCATTAACAGCACATATTCCACGTGATATTTTTTTATGGAGTAGGAGGCAAAGGGTTAAGGGGCTTACGTGATGGTAAGCGATCACCGTTGCCCATGACGGCTTTTCAGGTAGAGGGAAAGAGATGGAAAGGGATTTGAAGACCCGTTTGGCGCAGTTGCTGAGCTATTGGCTTCGACGTCGCAGGTCGTGGGTTCGATTCCCACTCGGGACTAATATTTCTATGAACTACAGATGATTGTTCCTGATCTGGGCGTTTGTCCATGTGAAATTTATGTATGTAAAAAGCCTGAGTAACACAAGATACTTCTACCTTACAATGACGGCAGCGTTTTTGAAAGAAAGAAGAAATACGGCCATCTTGCGCATCGGACGAAACGCAGAAGCATTACTTCCACTTCCCGCCGATCTAAATCGGTTCGAACTTCTACCGCTTCGATACTTACGTCGAGGTAAGAGGACAGTGAATACTGGTACATGCTGTTGACTACCGCCATGTCCGACAGCACGAAGAAGAGGATCGAGCCGCGTCTCGCCACCGGCCTGTAGCCGTCACGCAAAGTCTCTATATCCCTCGTCGTTGTTTCAGCCAGTTCCAACTTCTCCATGACCTGAATCATCGATTTATCAGATTATTGCATCATTCTTAGACCAGGCTCCGCTTTGCTTGCGACCTTATATACTTAATGACGAGTTAAAACGAGAAATTCAAGTGTCCGATGGTCAATATTATATTTGTCCAAGGCACGGTCGGGTTCAAAGCAAGGCCTCAGGGTTTAATGAAAAAAAAAATGATAAATCTAACAACAGCTCAATAAATTTCCTATTTGTATTTAAGGACTTTCGTAGTTCTTTGAAATTCAAAGTCCAACAAAACTGAAATTTTTATAAGATTCAACTTACGCTAAATCTTTCATAACAAAAAATGAATCATCGATCGTTGGTGTTCGTGTTCGTGTGGGTTTGCGGAGATATCGCTGTAAATATGTGAAAAAATTCAACGAATAAGAAATTTTTTTCTTCAAGTCTGTTAATACACAGTTTGTAACTGGTGATTCTGCACTACGCTTAGTATTTGGGGCAAAGTAACTTCACTAAAACATCACCGTCCAACCGGAACCTACTTATCTTGCATTTGTAATGGTGTGCTAGATTGCCAGGACGATTTACCAAGATTCCTACCGCTTGACAAAACCCAGGGTAAATAAGAATTATATATAGTGCCGGCATCAAATAGTAAGTATTTATATGGACGGCTGCAGACATTAAGGAAACCGCCTTTTTCTCTAATAACTTTTCGCATAAAAACTGTCTTTTACTTTTCCCTTCTGTCATTACTCTTTTCCTTGAGTTTCTACGGACGGCATTAAGGAAACCACCGTTTTCTAAAATAACTGTTCGCATAGAACTGTCTTTTAGTTCTTCCCTTGTCATTACTCATTTCCTTGGGATAAAATTACCTCAGCAGCCTTGGACTTCGTGTTCTCCAAGGTGTTGACAAGCTCAACATTGTCGAGCATGTTGCCGGTGGAAGTGGCCAGCTCCCGAAGCAGGGAGTCCTCGAGACCAGACAGAAGACTCTTGTTGGCGCTGGTCTCCATTATGAGACTCTCCCGTTGTTCCTCCAGATCCGATCGTTCGGCGCGAACGACTACACTAAGAAGCTGGTCTTCCAAACCCTGGATGGACGAAACATTGTATTAACTTCATTTTTCGATAGATAATACTTAGTTTTGCATATGATTAAGAAAATCTATAAACAACAATAAAAAAGCCTTTTAATTCCTGCATTTTTAAGTATACTTATTTTTAGTATTTTGTAGGATTATTTTTGCTTCTGCTTTTTAAATCCATCATATTACTTCAAACTTTTCCTATATATATTTATATATCTTATTCAAATTCTTAATCGTAAATACTTTTTATTCACACACTCACGCTCAAACACATTTTTTTTTAATTTTAGTGGATGGCACTTGAAGATGTTAATATAGTTTTTTCAAATATTAATTCATTAAATTTAAGTGATTCAATTTTGTCTTTCCAACATCTCCCGATTTGTTATACCTCTTGAACTCAATCATAATTACTTTGTCTATGGAGTGAAAGACTAGGTTATCCTCCGTGTTGTGGAAACTTTGACATTGAACTGGTGAGGATTTGTAACTTCGATGAATTTATCGGCAAGCAAAACAAGAGACACGAAGCGCATAAAAGGCAAGTACCATGTACCCGCAGGAGTTTTAAGTATTTCTATTTTTACTTTCTGTACGATGTGTGAGGTAACAGGAGTCTTACTCCTGCAGCTGTTGGTAACTGTCTTGCAACATTTCCGAACTCATAGATAACAGATAGTATAGATAAATAATAGACAGTGGTGGGCGAATGCTAAATTGTCATTTCTTGTAACAAAAAATAACGTTTACCCATGTAGACGATGTTTATGTTTTCAGTCGACTTTAGTACTATACGAGTATTTTTAGACTTTAGTTTATGCGACTCTGGAAAGCTTGATTAGGGTACCGAGCCTGTGGAAATGCTTAGTTCCCACGGGCTGGACAGAACATTTACCTGCACAGTGACGGTGTAGTTGATGACGACGGCCTTGGCGTAGGCGGCCGGGTTGAACTGAGGATTGGCGAGCTTCGTGGTCAAGTAGAGACGGAAGTTGGGATCGTAGTCCACCACTGTGCTGCCTAATAGCACGAAAGTTCGCCCGCCCTCCACTATGTATAAAATAAACATCGCTCGATTCAAAAAAGACATGTCTTGTAAGGAGGAGGAGTATAACAACATATGTATCATTTTAGATCATACATTTACATTACATGGGCCTTATTAGATATTCTGGAAATGTTTATAGAACATTCAAAATTGTTAAAATTAAGATAAAATATATTATTGTTATTGTGCCTAATTTGGTCAACGACTGTTTTTGGCTTTGTTGAATTTTTTATTGTACTTTATATTTTGCAAATTGAAAATAAATAAATTAATGGTTTAACGCATCTATTTGTCTATGTGTCTATATAAGATAAATGGATATATCTGTTCAGGTGATAGGAGATGATCAGCACTTTTCTAGTTAAGTTGATTATTCTAGAGAGAATAAGTAAATAATATTTTTATTTCCAAAAATTTTCATTCTATTCTGGTGTAAAGAAGCTGAGAATATTATTTTATTATTACTTTATTATTTTACTTTATATATATATATACACGTGCCTAATGTTTTGATACAAAATTAAGGTTTTAAAATCCCGTATATTTTTTTAATTTTAGATTCTACAGTAATAACATTTAATTTTAAATTCAGGAGATTACATCTGAAGCATGTTCACAGACTATGTGATCAAATTTCCTTACAAACTTTACCAAATTTTTTTGTGTTTAAATAGGATTCCAAAAATCTGTTGGTATTCGTGTAATTAAGCTAATTTAAAAATTCAGCCAGTTTTAAACAATGTGCCAATTTATCGATTAATATATAATTCCAATTATCCGATTAAGGTAAACAATAGTAATTTGTTATTGTATTCGAATGGGCATGTTTTCAATGGAATTATCCTGTATAAAAATATGCCATTTTTAGACGATAAACAGTACTTACTCCTGTAAGTTGCCTTTTTTGCGTACAATATTAAAACACAAATACATTATAAGAATCTTTGATAATCGAAATGAATTAAAATGTATGATAAAATGTTAAACATAAAATTGATAAATACACCTTTGATATTTTTCTCCAGTACGTTATCGACAACGGGGTCTATATATTCGTTGACGTCTTGGAACAGAACCGGTATACCGTATTTGATCGCCATCTCTAAATGCCTGACGAACTGCGGATCGTTAAATGACAGGACCTAAAACAATAAGATGCATCAAATAAACATTTTTTTATGTATTAGGCTGACAAACGAGCAAGCAGTTCAGAGTACTTGATGGTAAGTGATCACCGTCGCACATAGACATTTGCAGCATTACAAAACTCGTAAATGCGTTTCCAGCTGTTATTTTGTACTACTGTATCTTTGAAAGAGGAGAGGTGAGGGAGGGGAAGTGAGAAAGAGGGAGGAGGAGAAGTAGGGGAAGGAGGGAGAAGATGGAGAAAAAGATATGGCAGGGAATAAGGGAGGAAGGAAGGGGAGGGGAGGGAGTGGGCCACCGGGCACCTCACTCACCGGACGAAACTTGGAAGCAAAAACATTTCCACTTTACGCCGATTTTCTGTGAGGTTGTGGTACGCATAAGCAAGATGAGAAGATTCTAAGCTGCACTCACGACCCAGAGTTTTATAATGTCCAGAGATTTATGACAATAAGAATAGTTGGTAATGAAGTGGTACCACGCAGGGCGGACTTTGCAAAGGGATCCATCCTACCACTTAAGAAGCCGTGCTAATTGCTCAATAATTCCAGTTCTGAGGATAATGCCGTGCTTGATAGCGTACTTTGAGGTTGTTCTTGGCCTCCTTCCTCTTGATCCAGGTGAGGGCTTGCGTTTGTGGATCAATGCAGAGCGGGAAGCGAGACGCCCGCGTGGTCAGAATCCCATTCTGTACGGACAGCTCGTCTGGCGGCAGGCCTTCGGAATTCCAGCTAAAAGCGCGATGAATCAATAGTGGGGCAGGAGACAATACCAACTAACAATGCAAATTTAATAATCATTCCTTGTAAAATCTCTTTTAAAGAAAGTGTTATTCTGACGGTTGCCTCACAATATATACTCTGTAACATATTATTTATCCGAAAAAATTTCAATACTTTCTTGAAAC
>DWHO01003838.1:0-11599 GCA_018247575.1 Eurytides lysithous rurik
TATGCGCTTTAAGGCCAATTTGGCCCCCACCACTGCGCCCCTTTACTACAGAAAGGGGGCAAGTAGTGGGCAGCGGTGCGGTACTGCTTGGGGTGAGCGCTGGACAAAGCAGAGTCCCCCAAGCGGGACGACACCCGAAGTCAATTTGGATATTGTAGTGAATAAGAGTGTAATAAAATCTTTCAGGAATAGTATTGTCACCTCGTATCCCTTTTTTTTTGTGAGGTAACAAACTTTTCAATATAAATAAATAATAACAATAATTTTGTCCGTAAGTTACTGAATCACCCAGCGCCTCTTGCTGTTTTTAAGTAATTCAACAAACGTTAACAGTCCAATGCAAGAGCTCATGTCGTTTAGCAGTGATTTCGCTGGCATCAAAACCGACGCCTCACTTAGGTGTCTACAACTGCCGCGCAGATGGGACAGATAAAAAAGTGCATTACCAAATTGCTTTCACATAACACTTTTACGCGCGACAAGCGAGTAATTTCTCGGAAGTGATGTTGCGAACAATAATTTTCGCGCGAGACACAAGCAAGCGGCCCGTGATGTAGCTCTGTGAAATTTTCTAAACGACTAGGCGACCAACACCGCGCGACTCGCTGGAGATTTTTAAAAGTTTACCGCGAGTGATTTATGTAATATACGAACTCGGAGCAGCGCTCGATTGTCCCGTTTTAAACTTGAAATTGTTTGATATCACTGTAGTCAAGGGAAACTTTATTGCGCTGTCAGCGTGGAGCGTTCTTACCGATTTGCCATCACATCAACTCCTACAAATGCAGACAAAACAGAGCTGTACACGCGTAACTAATTCGAGATATTACGAGATGTCACTCACGTATCAATTGTCAACAATACATTTAAAAACAAAGCACGGAGATTTATTATTAAAAAAAAAATTAGGTTGCAACATTTTACCTTCGCCATGGATAGAAGGAGTGACTTAAGAAAGTAATAATGGCAACGTTTTCACAGCAATCCAGCGACAGCGTAATAGCGGAAGCCTTAATTCCGAATTTAGCACACGGTGAGCGCGGGGCGGGCGGGCTGAGCTAAGAAACCGTGTCCTCTTTAATCTTGTCACAAAAGCCTCACCTGATTCAGCGAGGCCACGAGCACTCTCCGCGGCACAAACGCGGAGGAATGGAGCGGAAGAGTGCCCGGCACTCTGAATTACTTCCTAATGAAAAGAGCCGAGGAGTGGGACAGAGTGGGACGAGAGAGTGGAGTTCGTCACGCGGCCGCTAACGAACGGGGTAGGCCACTTCACCTGCTGGAGTGGCCCACGTATCTAGTTTACATACCCACTGTATATCCACTCGGATCTTCCACGGCTTATTAGTGCATGTTGTTCGACCAAACATCGCGTCTAATATTTGCATTACCGCAGCTCTCGCACGTTTATTCTGTAGCTACTAAAAGAGCTGTTAGCGAAACATAAACAGTTGTCTTGTTTTTACATAACCACATACGACGTTTTAACTCTGTCTACAGTCGCATGCGATAAATACGCTTAAGCGACCCAGATAAAACTACACTTAAAATAATCTTTGCATTTATTAAAGTTGGTGACTTTATAATCGGATTTTACTTAATGTGGCAAAGGCCGTTTAATACTCTTGATTGTTAAACGTTAATAAGATTCCTGTAAACTGAAACGTTATTTATTAAAATGAATCTGATAAATACGATCATTTAAAATTCTTTTATTTGCAATTGTATATTAATGAATAGCAGAACAATCCGGTAGGTCCGCTTTACTAATAGCGATAATTTATAATAGATAACAGTGATAATAGACCAAGCATATTTAAAAATCGCAACATTTTTATTTTCGTTTTCTCGAAATGTATTTATACTTTCAAGGGCACTTACTGCTCCAATTTTGTTTTAATAGAAAGTTTAAAAAATTACACGATATTTTCTACATATGATATAACGGAAATGATAATTTTAAATTCATTTCAAAATTTTATATATGGTTGCAAACCTCGCAGCACTCGAAAAAATAATAAAACAGAAACGAACCCCGTCACGTTGTAATTATTTGAATAACGCTCCAATTGCATAACTGTGTGAGATCAAACATTTTTATTTGTTTGCCCACTCGACCGCACGGCTGAAACTAATGAAGAGGAGTTTCGATTAAATTAATACCGGTTTTATTTCCGTTCCGCTTTTACCGCTCGAAGTGAGAGGTTTTGATGGTGCAATCATATCGTTTCCAATGATCCGATTCGCGATTGTTTAAAAAAAAAACCCGATCAAGCCGAGCGTACTATTCGCTAGCACCTTTCCCGATTTTCGTTTTGGATTTCGGTTATGCGAAAGTTATTTTTAACGCTCTCAAATTGGAAACATGCTATGCTTATATTTATTTAAAAAGATGAATATTGTTTCTTAGAAAGTTTGATGCACGCAGCGTGGTGGTCTCCGTGGCAACTGCTACTGCCATGTTCACGGTTCGATTCCCACAATGGATAAAAACTTGTGTGGTCCACTTGTAGTTGTCCTAATTCTTTGTGTCCGTGATTGCATTTATATTTAAATTCCTTAACACGAAGATATTATTCCCTGGTTCAAAAGAAAAATTAAAAAACACTCGAACTTATGAACGTATACTTACATTAAAGTGTTCAATTTCAATGAACTCTACGAAATGTTTATATATTATAAAATAATGTAACAATCCCACATTTTAGTCATTTTATTTTTCTTTTTAGAAAAAAATAAATAGAGGTCTATATTATACTGAAAACAATTTCAAATAAATTAAACGCGATTCAAAATCTAGCAATTTGCTTCGCTAAGAAATTGATATAACTTAAATCAAAACCATTCCACGCGAAATAGGTATAGGTGTTAATAGAGCGGAGATGCTCGTAACCCGTACTTATAACTTGAAGGAGAAACGAAGTTTAATAAGCAAGTACCGCACCGCCGCCGCTTTATTCGTGTTAAGATCTGCCTCAAGTTAACGAGGTGTGCTCCGGTATGTTTAATAAGTTAGTGTAATCATCAAAGTAAAGTTTATTCTGAGCCTATCATTTGAATAAGAGATTCATTTCGCAACTCTATTTGATGTCTCCCGAACATACATGTATACGCAAATGTATCTTCTTTTGATTTACTTTATTTCGATGAGTTTACATTGTTTTGGTGGATTTTTTTTATACTGTTAAACATGACATTACAATGCTAAAGGTGCTTATTGCGTTTTTTGCTACTTGTAAAAAAATATTTTAAGCGTTTCCAGTTAAGGAATTCATATCAGGATGTTTAATTTGAATGAAACCTAAATATAATTTTCAACACGCTACATGCTATTAAATAATGACCTTATGGATGTATATATCTGTCTTTCCGCATGACCGTCAACACTATGACATTCGATAGATCCGGAATTAATATTATTTCTAATAAATAATAGTAGTATTTTAGACTTAGTACATGAAAAAATTCATAAAATATCATTGTTAATACAAAACGAAAAAAAAAACTATCGGTTAATTTGATCAATTCAGTAATATGTACACAAAAGGGATAATTGGCCTAGATCCGGACCATTGTACAAGCGATTACCGTTCCATTCGAACTACAAAGGATGTAAGAAAATCGACGCTAATGATCCGTCCGCAACGCTTTGATAAATCTCATTACATACAAGTGCGCTCGACCCACTCGCCTTCCCGGGCGTTCCCGATTTCGGATCCGCATTTCCCAATGATTCAATCGCGAGCCGTTAGGGCCGAATTAAAACTCCTCGCGGATCTTTTGTCCGTGCGACTTGGAGCTCAGCGATCGATCTGAGGGCGCTCGGCGGGAATCGAACGGTCGTTAACGAAACCCCGCCGCGCAATTAGCCAACCGTCTTGGTTTTATTAAATTTAATCAAGAACTTGTGTAATATTACACAGATTGGCCCAATCGGGGCCGTGTACAAGTTTCGATGGCGTAGTTGAGAACTAATTTCGGATATCAAGCCAGCGCAGCTATCTCGGTTCCGATGCCGTGCTCTGGTAAAAAGGGGATCGCCGCTCCCCCACAGACAAATGACCCATTAGTCAAAGTATTTCCCCCTGTTACTGCTGCCTTTTTTTTCGACTCCGGAAATTTCTAAAACAGGCCACGTCGTGATTGCAACTTTGCGTATTTGTCGGATTCTAAACGGCTAATGGACCCACTGCGAACAGAAATTATTATACACGATTATTTTAAATCATAAATGCTTAGTTTGATTGAAATTGCCTAAATCATAGTAGGTAAAAATTCACTGAATTGACACTATTATCCACGAAAAAGAGACAGGAATAACATATGTGTTACGATTTTAATAAATTTAACAAGTACATTTCAAATTAATCACGAGACAAGTTAACATTAAACACGCGATTAAATCCTATATTGAAATGCTCATCCATTAAGTAAGTAGGTCAAAGGTTGCGACTATAGAATAATGTTACTCGGTGCTACATGTGTAGCAGCGCGTTATCGTCGGTGATAAGCCGCGCCGGAACCTAGCGCGTCGTCCGCCCAACGTTGCCGGCGGCTGTATCTATGTTACATTACGCCCCGCTCTGCTACGAAATCATTTTGCCTTCACACCCGCACTATTTATCCTTTATTTTGGCCCTGCTATTTTAACGCGATTCCGCTCCACACGGAGTGAACGAATTAATTGTATTCTACTAAGCTACATGTCAGCTATAAATGCCTACATGACCGATAAATATACAGTTAACAGTGAAGCGTTGCGGAAAAGAGACTTCTTGCAAAACAAGTCAGCCTGGGGAATACACCGCGGATCGGTATGTGGCCTTTTAAAAAAAAAAAAAAAAACAGCCAGTTTAGTATTTGAAACCGTATCCGTCGTTGGAACAAAGAATCCGAAAGTAACTTCCGCCGCCGCAGCCATTGTGTAAGGTAAACCGCGAGCGCAGTTTCGAAACAAGTATTGCACAATTTTAAACAAAGGTATAGACGGGACCAGGCGGCATTACCATAAACCGCGAGTCGGCGGGAGAGCAAAATTGCTTTTTTGAACTTCCACAATGTTACCACTATTAGGAGTTAAGAAAAAGTTGAATAAAGGTGGCGTGGAGACGGCACGCGGTCGTGACGCCGTAATCAGATTCCGAACCCGAAGTTGGGTCTAGTTGATGCAGAATAGAATCACCTTTACCCTGTTTACGGAGCTTGCGTGCAACTTTGCCACTCGAAACGCAAGATAAGTATTTACGTAAGTCACTGTGAGTCCCACGAATGTGCTTTTTAGCAATTCTACGACTCTGACTGTACTTAAGAGCGTAGATATCAACTCCAGCTCGCCGACTTCGGAGTATTTGCGAATAAAACTGTTTAAAACTACACGAGAATTACTTCCGCTATTCGATGAAATTTAAAGTTTGACACGATCTGATTCAAAACGGAATATTCGCAGGCCAACTTTGTTATTGATTAATTTTCATTATTGCCAGATTCAATTATGAGATGCTACGTTATACATCTCTGATGAGGCAGACGCGAAATACGAGTATATCATTTAAGATACTGTTTTCAGTTATGATATCATACAGTTGCAGTTATTTTTAGTATTTTCATTATTTCTGTAAATATATAAGTTTATGCATTAATACACATGTGATTTAATGAAGCCATTCGTTGAGTATATTTATTTTTTTAAATAAAAAAATAAGACTGAAGCCATAAAGCGCCGGATCCGGGGAAGTTCCGTTCCACTTCGATCGAGTTGTGCGTGAACATATTTTATCTGTTCCCCGTACTTTGCTAGGACTGGCAATTATCCGGCGCGTGTTCTACGGCCGTAACAAAGACCCACAGTTCTTACTATGTCAAGGAATAGGTGATAATAATCCACGTATATTAATACAACCACAGTAATTAAACTTCAACAAATCACTGTAGTCGACGCATTAATGTTTTTTTTATTTAAAATTCATTATCTATGCTCTCATAAAAGAGATTAACAATTAATAATTATTACATTTTCTTGATTCATAATTTTAAAAAAAGTATATGTCCGCCGATCTATTTATAATTGACATGCCGAAAATCATACCGATCCGTTGCTCGAATAGGGCGTGAAAGAAGATCTCGCCATCAAACACAACTGCGGATTTGTTATATTAGTAAAGATGTTAAGATTGTAGTAAAACTCCCAAATTGTAGTACAAACAGAACACCTAAAAATAATGATGCCGTGAAAAAGAATTTCAGAATGAAGGAAGGTAACGATTCGAAAGAAAGTTTCAAGAGAATCACAATTATGTATGTTAATGTTAGCTCCAGATTTACATTGGTGTGGAATGTTATCAATTTATTTCAGATTAGAAAGTATCTATTACGTTTATGTTCATTAGTGTTGAAATACAAACCGACATCTTGGCCCTGGAATTAGGAGGAATAATTATTTACACAGTAAATATGGAGATCCACCAATAACTGTACATAGAATATTTGCTGGGAACGTCGTTTGTATTAAGTGGACTATTACGGTAATTGCTTTACGGCACTGGTTGGCAATAATTGAGTCGAGATCGTCATTACGAGTCCATGGGGACTTGAGACAATGACTTTAAATAATTGTGCACATCCTAACTTTTTATTTATGAGCCTTTCGTTACAATTAACTAATACCCGGTATTACTATATATTACTATACAATACCAATAACGTAAAATCCACATTATATGTGTTTTCAATATTTTAAAATGAAGTGTTTCCATTTGTTTCTTGTTCTCGATGAGCGTCAATGACTACTGGTTTTTAGCATATTATCATATTTTTTCAAAAAGGTTTAACGTTCCCATAGTGAAGTGCACCAATGTAATATTACTAATATGGCATATTTTTATATTACTAAGTGTGTTTTTGTATCTACATGTGCATAAATAAGTTATTTTGGTCGATTAAATTCGGTAATAGTTGTAGCATATCAAAATCTGTTACACGGGCACAAGTAAGATGAGGATATTTATTCAGTGTGTAAGCGGTGAACAAATTGTTTGCTCTGAAGCTCTCTTTACCTGCGGCCCGGAGTTTTCATAACAGTACGTTGCCGCGGGCGCGTAGGCGACAAATTGTAAGGCGCGGCTCACGGCTGAGGATTTGCTGACGTGCTTGTAAACATATTTTTCTTTTATGACGAGGGGACGCGCGTAACGTCTCGCCGGCGAGCTTGTCTTTCAAACTCGACGGAACGCCGTATTACAAATCTCGGCTCCTTACATTTACTAAGACTCACGAACGAGTCATAAAACTACTCGTGTAGACGATTTCCTCGCCGCGAAATGATTTCCGTGAATTATATTTAGTCATAATCTTACATAAGCTGCCAGCTGCCTATAAATTTGATATTGCGTAACTACAAATTATGTTGCTAGATTAAATATTAATATCGCAACATTCGACATGTGTCTCGCCGCGGAACCTCTCACGACACGCCACATGTTGCTGGCAATATCTAAGTTTTCGTGACGTATATCACGTATTGCATGTCAATGACCTCATATAGATGAAATGTTCTTGTACTCAGCTTATGCATTTCCATTTTCCACTGAGAATGTTGTTATCGGTAAATCCAGCTACGGTATAAAGCAGAGCTAGAATCGGAGCATATATAAATTGCGAGGCCCCAGAGTTTTACGTTTTCTTACCTAAGGCATTGTCAAGTGCAACAAGAAACTTTTCCGGCGTAAACATGCTTCGACATTGTGACATATCTCGCTGTATCTACATCTTCTAGAGTATTTATTCCAGCATATTATAAAAACCGAACAAATATTTGAATTTCCCTATTTTGATAAGAACTGGGAATAATGTACATAAATATAAATAAAACAATGCTGCAGTCGAGATTTAAAACAAATCTTAACTAAACATATTGAATTATTTAAATCAGAATAGTTGTGGTAATACAAGGAAAGTGTCTCAAAGAAAAAGCTCACGTAAGCAAGACGTTTGAACAAGGCTAAAATATTTAATCACATGCTGACGTACGAAGAATGAAACGCCATCGAGGCATCGTTTATTTTCATGGTTATACCTTGAAAAGTATCTCACTTTTCCCTTCATTAGTTATTTACTCCGTTTAGGGCCGCCTTTATTCTCTTCGCGCGATCAAGAATGGACTCCCCAAATTTGCATGTAGCGTATAGAATTGTTCAAACGGGGCGAAACGCTTCACTTACCTACAACTTGGCGAATTGTTAGCAATATTCACAACTTTTTACGATGTTTGCTTCCTGCTCCCCCAGCGGTGGCGGATCCGTTGAATTTGTCGCATCTGCGTACCGTGTGAGGGCGGTCATATTTTATCTTTTGAAATATTTTAACACTAAAATATATTTTAGCGGAATCCACAATGGATTTCTTGAATTTCCCCGTTGTAAGGTGTTCTTTAAGAGAACGTTTATAATAATATTACGATGTCTCTTGTCAATGATTATGAAAGAGGTACTTTTTTTTATTTTAGTAGTGATAGTTGAACTGATGACCTTGGGACGTTGGTGTTAAGTATGATAGGGATTACTTTGTACACTATGACATCGATGAGTTAGTTCATGTAATTAATAATTGGGATTAATATTTAAATATATAATAATAAAGATATAATATAAAATAATAATAATAACGTAACATTTAAATATAAAGGAATATTTCAATTTATCAAAACACTTTCAAGTCACGTCGCATTTAAATATATCAAAACAGCTGTAGGAAAAATTTGTTAACAGTATCTATTTATGGCAGTGAAATATTATCGTTGACAATGTCAATATTTTTTATTGCAGAAAGCACATTTGTTTCTTTTTAACCTTATTTCATTTCTTATTTATAATTGAAGTATAACGATTATTTTAAAGTGGTTAAAAATGTCAAAAATACTAAATTACGCGTGTATTACCGAAATACCCAATTACAAAATTAATTTTATAATATTCTTTTAAACTACCTTGAAATGTTCCTTTTTTACACTTTAGCAAGGGTCTTATTTCGCTGGTTATTTTAATTTAAATATTCGCTTCATTAGGACAGATTTTTGTACATCCTTAAACGTTGGTCTATTAATACCTTACCAGCAATTAAGGAAATCATCTGAATAACTCCGATTTGATTAAGTTAATGATGCACTTTAAACCCTATGGAAATTATCAGACTCAGAATTCACTGTACAGTTTATGTTTTAATATCACATCTCTGCTTAAATTCGTACAAAAGATATCAATACTTTCATTTCAAAACAACCTAGTATGTAAATAAAAAAAAAATAGGTCCCTATTTCTGTGTGGATGCAAATTATCAAATGGCCATAATAGAACGTAGTCATTTTCCGTTAGGAAACTTCGGTTACCGTTTCGATCGTATCAGGTAAACGTATATATGCGAAAAGGGTATTTGTCTTTGTTTCGAGTCGTTTTTTTTATTAATAAAGAGATATGTTATTTCCAGCTGTATCAGTTGGACGTGAAAGTATTTTCGTAATCGCAAAACACTCCTTTTAAAGGAGACGCTAACGCACGGTAGAGTAGCAAAATAAAATCACAAGCGCGCCTTTACATCTTTTTTCGGCAGACATCTTTCGAGAAGCATCATTAAGGTGGCTGCGAGCAACGCAACGAGAGGTGCTCGTGTATAGGGTGATAAGGGCACATTCATAACGGCGCCGTACGTGTTCTATACGGACCGCAAAAAGTGTTGCGCGTCCCGAGCCTTAGAGACAACGGAAACAAAGGCACGTACAAGCCATTCGGCGGTAATTCGACGTTCAACAATACTTATTCAACGTCGCCATGATATTATAGCTGATTTATAACACGTCTATTGATTCCGGTCGTATATAAGTAAAATGCTTTCATCGAAGCGATGACTGATGAGTGTTCCCTCGCAATAATGAATGCTCCGTTATTTAACCTATTCAAAGTCAATTCTTGTATGTATACTGAAATTTGTATTTCCTGCACATCATACGTATATGTGTTTTAGTACTCCTATAAGTATACAGTTTTTTTTTAATGACAAAACTATAGAATCGTTTTCATATTGGTTTTACTTTTAAATGCTTCTTAATAACAATTTGTTTCCTTTTAAATTTTCTAAATCAATATACACACAAAGTACACTCTCTTAAGTTGGTTTCTCCTTCTCTAACGCTGAAATAGGATCCTTAGTAGGGGTGGCAAAGATAACAGTTATATTAACCGTTATGAATCGAAAAGATTACGAATCGATTGCATTGTATTTTCGAAATCAAACGGAACAAGTGCCGTATCACGAGGTCACAACATATCGCACGGGTCGAACCGATCTGGCTGCACAGTCAATGGTGCGGTGATGTAGAGCCATCATCAATCCGAGGCCATTATCGTAAACGTTAATGCCGTCGACAATTTCTGGCATCGAAGCTTCGTAGGGCGTCTGCGTACGAATCGAACACTCGCTATCTATAGCTCCCCCACCGATTCGCTCCTCTGTTAACTCCTTCCCCTCGATCGGGCGGCTTTAATTAAAATAGTTCTTCGAGAAAAATATAGTTGTAAGTCGCATCGAATTCATTCGTTAGGTAACTTCCATCTCCACTGTCCGCTGATTTGTTTCGAAAATTATTTCAATTTTTCCTAAAATGTATTAGCGGACTTCATATAAATCCTAGTAAGTTTTAAGCACATGTTCGCAGTACAAAGTGCGATCGGAATAAAATTTCTGAAGGAACCTTAACCTTCTGAGGAAGCCTTGCGGTACGTTTACAACAAGAATACGCATAATTAGGGAGAACACAAAAACTACTCGTCAAATAATAAAATTTATATGGGACCACTCGACAAACACCAGTCTTCTAATATAATAAGAATCATCAAAATCGGTACACGCTGTAAAAAGTTATGCAGTAACACACAAAATAAAATACAGTCGAATTGAGAACCTCCTCCTTTTTTGAAGTCGGTTAAAACAACAATAATGCAAGCAAAAAAAAATAGTCTAACAATTGAATTTTAAACTAAAACAAATGAAGCGGCACATCGGCAATCCAACCCAAAGGTAAAAAAAAATTCATTGTCACTTAATATCTTATTACATTTCACAGATACAGTAGGCGAAGTATCCACTCCTAACATTGCGATATTAAAAAAGTGCTTACATTCGACGTACAAAATATTTTTTTAATTATTTCGAAGCTTACAAGTGATATCTGGCTATAAGCATACGACTAAACAGACCGCTCTCCGTCAGTAGCCAAGCGACAAATGAAAAAAAAAAATCAGAATAACTTACCTAGCGTTACATTGTGAAAAATTTCATTAAACCAGGGAAGTTCCTATAAAAACGTTAAAATGCATTTTTATTCTCCGACGCTTTAGTGTTTATTGCATAATGCGAACATACCTAACATTATTTTATATGAGGAAGCTTTTCATTTTTAATAATATATAATAATAATAATATGAATATATAATACAAACTTACGTTGTTTATACTAAATTAAGGTGGTAGAGCCGCGCAGCTGTTCCCGCTGCTGAATGGGCCAGCTCGAGCCGGGTAATTACCACGACCTCACAGAAAATCGGCGTAAAGT
>DWHO01003839.1:0-11599 GCA_018247575.1 Eurytides lysithous rurik
ACGCACAATTCCCCGCCACCCGCGCGCCCCTTGCTCTCACGGTTTTGGAGAAATCAAGTGTTGTTATTTGCAAAAATGTTTGGCCCACCCTATATTATCCATCGACTTCTACATGTTTCGCGCATCTTTCAAGCAATTTATGAATACCATGGCAGAAAAACGGCTTGTCTTTTGCGGCAATCCATTCCTCGATCCATTTTCCAACTTTCTCGAAATTGCTGAAGTACCCATTCAAGCGTTGAAATCGGTTTCTTTAACTGGTTTTGATGTGTGAGACGGAGCATTGTCGTGTAACAAAATCACTTTGCCATGTCTTCTTGCCCATACCGGTCGTCTTTTGATTAATGCGTAGTTTAAATTAATCACCTGTTGGTAACAGCGTTGTGTGTTAACGGTTTGGCTGGATTTCAAGAGTTCAAAAGTTAATATTGAACAAATTTAACGTAGCTCTAATGAGTCGATAATGTTCATTCAATCAAAAAATATTATCAAAATAAAAGAAAATTAAATATTTGCCAAATTAGTCTATCACAAAGACCAACGTCTCTGTGATTTCTAATGGCAGAGTAAAACTTTTATAGTACTTATTAAATTAAGAAATATCCGTCAAGTTTGTAAATTTGTACTTACGATTTTTTATATCTTTTAGACAAACCAAAAAATACTTTTGCTTTATACAATTTTCCGTTTTAACATCGCCATAACGTGGATTTTCATTCATCCGTTATATTTATTTTTTACTATGGAACAAAGGGGGATATTTCAATTTATATAAGCTAAAAACAAACCCATTGTTTGAGAAATGATCAGTATTTCCAAGTAATGAAGCCGTGGTTATAAATAATGCGGCTCGATCCGTTGGCGCTGCGGAGACGCCGTAGGGCTTCCTGCCCAATTTCTCGTCGCGCTCTTATTAATTTCACTTCGAATTTAAAACGAGCTTTAAATGTTGCCCGAATTTAAGCGGTTACTTTAATTCTCAAAAGCGGCATAACACTTTTAAAAAATAGTCAAATTTCATCTTTGCTATTCCAGCTTTGCCAATGTGTACTGAAAGTGTATTCGTTACTTGATAATTGAGACACGTGAAGTTCGTAATGAAAACGACATTTTTTTCTCATAAGATGTACGTAATCTTTTAAATTCTAAATGTTAAATCGATAGAAAGTTTGTCACGACCCGATAAAGTGGAAGGACTCCTTTACTGCGTCCTGGGTACAACTGCACTGCCTGGTTATTCTACCTTCAAACATTAATTTGTGCACTTTTACATTTTGGTGTGAAGTGAAATTATCAAAATCATATGTTGTTCGTCACAAGATGCAGTCACGAAGTTTTCAACTCGTCCAGTTGGAAATATTGCAAGGCAAAGTTCTATCATGGGTATGGGGAGTGTGTCTTAAAGTAGTGATATCTTAGATATAAGGTAGTAAGCTATCAAGCACATCACTTGCACGTATCCCCACTTTACTGCCTAAAATAATAAATCACTGTAGAATTACGCGGCAACCAAAAAACTATAATAACGAGTAATTATCCGTAGAAGTATCGTGAACACAACGAAAACCGAAGTAAAAACGAAGTAGTCGTACATTTTCATTTTGGCTATTTGGAATTAGATATTTAACATATGCTGATCTCCATCATATACTTATTTACTTCGTCGATCGGTTTAAGTCTTAAGGGTGAAAGGGAATCCTTTGTTCATGATAGTACTGATATACCAAATTATTTTGTTTTTAATACAATAAATTCTTATATCGCTTGCTCTACACTTTCTCTGACTGCTGCAAAAATTTGTCATACCTATATTATTGCAATGCTCAGTTCCTTAATAATATTATTATTAATAACTTTGAAAGTGTGCTTGTGTGTGATCTGATGGAAGGGGCGGAGATCAAGACGATTACGCGTCGAACGATTACTTTTGTTATTGAATGAACCTATAAATAAGAAGTGACAAGTTAAGTATCTTTGGGGAGGAGAAAAAAGAAATAAGAGTGTGGTCACAGCTCTCGAGGAGCGTCGTTGACTAATAGGTAACCACTGTAGTTGAGAACGATAGGAAACACATGGTCATACTTCCAAAGATGAATCAAATGCAGTTATTCGGAAGTAGGTCGAGTTTATTGAAGTGACCTGCACTCAAAGAATACGCATAGCCATTTTCAATTAAAGCCAAAATGTGTTCTTCAGGTTTTTCACAATTGCTTTATTTACCATTCACTATTGCCTGAAACAGGCCAAAATAAAAAATATCTTGAATTCGGTTTAGAGCGATGCCGAAGTTGATCACGTTAAAAGTTTATTCGACGAAGTGCTTATACAATATCCTGCTGCTTCGTTAATGGAAAATACTTTGTCGTTTACAAGGTTGTTCTGTTATTATACATTGTACAGAGGACAAACCTGTTGAAAGTAAATAATGAGCGATGTTCCCTCGCGATAATAGCGGATTCAACAGCTCGTCTTTTCCATACTGCAATCAACTTTGTTGCAACTCGCTTCGTTTCCAGGACACGTGTAACTTTATTATCGTCATAGTCCTGATGACTCCATTAACACAATTAACTTTCAAAAATCTCCTTAATATCTTTATTATTATTCCTTTATGCCCCGTCTTATAAACTGTATCTATTCCAATTTTTCGAATCTATTGAACCATTAAAAAGAGATGTAAAATATAGAAAGAATTCCTGAATTTGCAAAAACAGTGTGGCAAAGTAGATTGGGATTATTAGCTCCATTGAACTGTTTTGGCTCGCATTGAACAGGGATGAATATTTATAGTTATAATATATAATAAGTAAAGACTACCTACCTTGACTAGAAAATGATTTGTTCAAGTACTTATAATGTTGATGTGACTACTAAATACAATAAAATAAAATCTATTTACTTAATAATTTAAACAAACTGTGTGTACTGTGTAATATACATGTACGTTTTAGTAACATTTGTTTAGCCGTTTTTAAGTTTTTTTTTTTAATAAATGTAATATATACTAAAACGTCACTAGTATTTATATTAATTATTTTAAATTATACGTATTTAACACTCGCTCCACTATTCAAATAAGATGTAAAACGTACGTAATATGTGTAAGACTTGCCGTTTACCCCATGACACTTCTTATTTTCTAAATATTTATGTGATTAGATATTTTTTGTATAAATAAATACAACAAATTAATTTAAAAGACTTTTGAAATTATTTTTAGCCTCCTTCTATTTACAACTAGTTCTCCTACATTACAAACGGTGGTACATTTTAACATTAAATTAGGGAATACTAGTTAACAAGATCTCTAGATAGACGGAATCTAGTTACGATATTTATACAAGTCTGACCTAGCCTACATCTTTCCCTCGTAAAACGTGTTTACGCGGTTTCTATAACACTTTGTAAGATATGTTATACGGCCATACTTTGAATAATATTACATATATATAACACTGTCTCCCAGCAAAAATGTCTGGCACACGGTTTAAATAGCCTTAGCTTTTATCTTTCTTGAACCGAATTGTTTTATTCAGAGTTATATGAAAGTAAAAAAAAATAAGCAGTGGACGCAATAATCAGTTTTTATATAAAACAGTAATAAGTAGATTATGGTTTCACAATTAGGTTATTCAATTCTATTACTATTACACCAAACTATATTCAATAATGTAAGTACCTTTACAGCAGTGGTTCATTCAGCATCTTGGTGATAAGGTAAGAGGTTTTAGTCGGTACTGTTGTGGTAATTATAAATTAGGGTGGTGATTTTTCACCTTCACCTGAAGGTTTTTCAAAATACAATAAAGTACGTTTGAAGGTTACTAAGTTGTTAAAGTGCCCACAAACGAAAAAGTGTCCCTCCTGTTTCCCTAGTATCTAAAGATGATGAACTTGCTGACTATATAAACTTAACACAAGCGATGCACAGTGTTATGTTGTGCTCAAGTCATAAACTTAACTGTACTATTACAACACTGACTTTATATAATGTTTATAGCCATAAGATTTTTATATATTCATTAAATAATTTAATTCACAACTCATAAAGTCGTTTAATAAAGATTAAACGATCTTCATTACTTGCTATAAAATGATATAGCATACCATTGCTAGCCAGTCTTCCATAAAAAAAATGTAAAATATACGAGTATGATAAAGTTTCATTTTAAATATTTAACCCCAGAACGACGCACTACAATTACTAATACAAAATTACAGCATAACATGCTTAAGTTAACATATAATTTCTGCTCCCGGTATAGTTCACTGATACTTTATTTCTTACCGCTTATTCTTACTACTCATAACGAACTATATTAACGAAATCCGTTACAACGAGCGAGCAACGAAGCTATGAAAATAAAACTTCAACCAAATACATGTTCGTAACTCCGCGTTCATTTCCATAGCATTCTCATTTAAAATGTTTCCACTATAAAACTCTGCTTTTTTCAAAATTTATTTTTACACCCATGTCATATTATACTTTTTGAAACTTAACCACTTTTGTTAGTTTAAAACACTCATGAGGCCGTGGAATGAATATACCTTATATGTAACCAAAGCTTCGCATTATTTTGGTCAAGTAATTGCAATTTATTTGTAACAAAGAGTAATTATTTGATCAATCCTGCACATGTCAGACATAAAATTGTTTATTAAACGGGGCGCAAGAACCGCCTTAAAGATTATCTACTTTGCCGTCCTTAAGAGATTTTCGGCTTACTGTATTTCAGGACTTAGCCTCGCACTGAAGTTTGTTTCGAACAGAGGGTGTGCTCTCTCTCACAGCTTTGATCCGTAAACTTAAAAATATTAAAACTAATGTTGGATACACGGACACAGTAACCGTGTCAAAGTTTTTGTTGTTTTTACAACTCTTACTGTGGCCGAAAGGTGAAATTTCTTTTAAGCCTTTTTCTTTACTGTGAAGGAAAGAAAAAGAGCGAGCTGAAAATAATGACAATTGCCTATGGTCGACTATTATATCAGAAAAGATGTACTTTTACGTAACAGTATCTTCTTTTTTTAAAGTTCCCAACGCCTTGTCAAATATTTGCTAGTGACACCGTTAGCGAATTTCATTTAATACTGAATTATACTACGTCCCTCCTTACACCTTTGAATTATTTAGAAGATAATAGTAGCTTTATTTATTCTAATTTATTGAACGACAACAAGCGTTTATCTAATTTCTCAAAACACAGAAGCAATTCAGAATTTTTAATTTTATTTTCCATTGTAAACTAACTTTTCGTTTTAAACAACATCGAAATCAATTGTTACTGTCAAGAATTCTGATCATGGTTTGGCAACAGATTGATGGTTCTCTCAAAACCAAGAGATACCGCAAACAGTTTATGACCAATCTGAAATTTTACTAAAAAATCTCAATTTCTGACATCAGTTTGTCCCGTGTGTCCATACTTATGTGTCAAATGCTAAATCTCAGGATACAAGTATTCGTGAGTTTTGGTTTAGGTATGCAATGTCAGCACTCTTTTACAGAGTCCATCCGGATGGGGTCCAGTTATTCAACATTCAAACAGTGATGTTTAAGAAGTACGGTTTTCCGGTTTCAAGGGCAATTTTGCGAGTGTAACGATTACTAGGAACAGACACTTTTTCTTCTTCAACTTCTTATAGCTCTACATGACGAGCGCATTGCAGGGTCAAGTAGACTCTGTATCAGTTGCTGAAGGTTCTCATCCCGCTTACCATCAGACGTATGACTTGCTCGTCTTATCACTTTCCCCTTAAAAACTCTAACCACTCCTATCCGTAAAATAATAAATACATTTCTCCTGACCACCGTAAGAAGAAAACTTGGAAATAAGCCCATTGTTCCAAGTTATGAATTTGTGCAATTGTAATACGGTGTCGCACCATGTTATTATGGGGGTAAAGTATCGATTACATACATCGTGAGACCTCAAAGTAATCCGTGAGACTTGGCTCTAGCTCAAAACGGTAAAATATTAAAATTAAAGTAAAAAATATGATGTGGTTTAAGATCTTTATTTTTATAAGAATTCAAAAACTCACAAACATAGATTGATAAAAACATAGACATAGAAAAGCGTGATATAAATAAAACAGTTACGATATTATCTATGGTATATAGATAATAAATCAGAAAGATTTTTGACATGATACAAACTATATCTGGTTAGCATCATAACGTAAGACAAGAAAATGTACAAAATCTACTATTGCTTGAAACAAAGTTTGTACATACATGTTATTTTTTTGACCTTTTGCCTAAGTGCATTGTAGTTATATAAATATTTACACTGTTGTGTCATGCCAACATGCCTTTTCACGCACTCGTATGTACTTGTACTTGCTGAATAATAATATATATATATATATATATGCATATCTGAAAATACTCATTTAATCTCCCGATTTATTCTATCTTATTTTGTCTCGTAGCTCTGTGTGCTCTTAACGTGTGGCCCTTTGGCAAAAAGGGGCTTGAGCACCTTTTTTTTATTTTTGTGCTGGAAATACCTGCACATACCTGGCCTACACCGACTATAACCCCCACGATGTTCCACCTAGACGCTTATAGGCAGGGTCACGGGGACGATTTCGCATACTTCCCCGACCCTACCAGCGCTGGCCACCACCGCAGCCCCTTCTCTGGTTGCCCTCAAGCAACCCTCTCCCGCGTCGGACAAGGCGTGCTGAAACGGATAGCCAACGGACCCTCCTCGAGTCCGCTGCCTGAAGGCCATGGGAGCTAGGCACTAGCCTGCTGCTTCTGAACCTGTGCTCAAAAGCGAACGGCCTCCCAGTTCCCAGCGGCGGACTTGTTCTTGAGCTCCACCGCTCACCATGTTTCGGCTGCGGAGGGTAGGAAGAACGGTGTCTCGTAATACCGACACACCCTTCGCCCCGTGGCCCCACCACGCCGCATCAGTGGTGCAGCCGGGCTCAGTCGCGGAAGATAGGAAGAGCGGCCTACGAAATACCGACACTCTTCTTACCCCACGATTCCACCTTGGCTGCGGGAGACACAGAGTTGTGGCCCCACACCACTCTCTACAAGTGCAAAGTGGGCTCCAAGAACGCATTCGGAGTCCCCTCTGGCCAGCCCTACACCACGTGCCGGCCGGGTTTGGGTTCCATTTGGCGTTGCCGTGGATGACCTGGCTACAGTTACTGGAGCCCTTCCGCCACGACAAGGCGGAAACCTGTCGGAGGAGAACACATATTATAACCTCACCTAACACTGTTAATTACGCTTATTCCACGAGAAGATTAATATAGTGGTAAGACGCCGCGACGAAAACAAATACGGATGTTCTTGGATGCTTCTAAGATTTGCTTATGTTCTCTTTTATAGGAAAACGCTAAATTTTGAGAGCCTCTGCTAATATATAGCTTTGCAATGCAAGTGTTTTCTCTTTGAAATAGAAAAAAGTAGCGATTATACGCATAAACTGGACTATAAATTGCAAAGAATTAAAACTACAAAGGGGGTATCAAATCTATGCACTTTGTTTAGAAAATAAATTAAGAAGAATAGCCACAAAGGAAATTGTGGTACAGAATATTTTTATTTTTTTTTGATTATACAGACAATAGTTTCTTCACACTATTTACACAGAAATTGCCACCTTCCAAGAAGAGTTTATAACAATGTAATATATTATTAAAATTTATCGAAGATCAAATTTATCTCACTTTATTTTCCACCTCTTGTTGGGATTACCGCGATGTGATGTACATCCGACCGACATCAAAACTGAGATATTTTTTAAAATAAAATTTTCTATTAAATAGCCTTCATAACAGGCATTTGAAAAAATAAAACGTGAACAATAAGTTTATTCAATTCCTACTATTACTTCACATTATCCCAATATATGTGTTTTTATATATCTTATTTAAATTTTAATAAAATGCTTTTTATTCATCCACTTCAGTTCAAATATTTTTTTTAAACTCGTAGTGGATGACATTTGACGTTAATCGTTTTTTTTTCCAATAAAATTAATTACTTCGATGTAATTAATTAACTTTAGTTTCATATTAGAGAAAAATATTGTGATTGATCTGAGTAAGAATTGACTTTAATTTTTTTCATATCACTTGAGATTACTTTATTGTTTTTTTTTTTGTTCTTAACAAAGTAAGGACACAAAAAACAATGTCGCCGTGGCAAAGCGCAGCAACTCACTCGTCTTACGCCAAGAGCCCTTATGTGGAGTGTTCGTTTTTAATTGGAGCAGCCGAGCCTACATAGTAAGTAGTAGCTGAGAATAAGAGTTTCTAATGTTCGTCATACAAGCGCACGTTTAGCTCTTGTTGTCACTGTAATGCTGTTACCGATGCCCTTTTGTGATTTGTTTTTGTTTTTAATATGCAGCAAAACTACTTCTCGAACTCGCAGTCCAAAGGCACTGTGTTAAGTTATATTTTAGGCTCCAAACTTGCTACAAATTAAGATGTTAGTATTTTATGGTTAGACATAAAATATGTGTATATATAATTTGTCGCAATGGCATGTAAAAAGTTCGATCGTTAAAATTTAAAAGAAAATTATTATTACTAGGATAGCAAAATTTGCAGGGCTAATTTTTCATAAGCATTTTATTAATTAAAATTAACTTCCATGTTATACCATCATACAGAAGTAAACCTCATTATTTTACTGTTAAGTCTAATATAAAGCAAAATTATGCGAATTTACAGACCTACTATGCCCAACGTATTGTACTGTATTTAAATGTGTTTATGAATTACTGTCCCTTATAAAAGCCTCTGTGTTTACTTAGGATGTAAATTCAAAATGATCAGATTTGTTAGTTACTTAGATGATTTTTCTTTTTCTTTGATGGTATAATTAAATTTACCTTACTTTGAACGAGCTCAAAAATTTTTAATAATCATTGCAAAAAATTCTTTGTAATGGTGTACAATGAATTGTGTTATTTCTGTATGTCCATTGAGTATTCTAATCTTTTTGAGCTAGCTTAATGAGACATGTTCAATCGTACCACTGTAGTGTTAACTAAATGGATTTATATACTGTTTTAGATTCCTATATATGAGTATAAAATTTGTTAAAAAACCCAAACTTTATTAGAGCGTGACGTCTTTTTTAATTCATATTATTGTACGTTTTTTTTTAATTCTACGGACTTTATAGACTATATGAAGCCCATAAACGAGTCCGCCACCTGGTTTGTCTATGTGCACAGATTTTCATTTTGTTTATCGTTTTAGCAAAACCAGAAATTAATTTTGATAATCTTACACAGAAAGGACTTCACGAAATTATTAAATTAACATTGACAACATCTACAAGAATATTAATTGTGTTAGACGTTTTATTTAAATAAATCTTAAACGTAAAGTTCTGTAACCACCGAGTTCACTACGAGAGAAAGGTGTTAAGTCCGGCTTTTGTAATATTTTGTTTTAAAAATCAATAAAGACTTAATAAACTTAACTACACGGTAGAGAATCCTTTAATATTCTTTACTAATAAAAAAATATCGTTATTGTTTTAACTCATTGTTTTACCATTAGGTAAACCGGTTCCTCATTTGCAAATTTCTTTTTATAAAAAAGCCACTAAAACCCAATCACAGTACAACAAATCTCTAATATATTTTTTGATACACGCTTTTTAAAATTATTTTATATTTTATTCCTTTTTAAAAAGCCGGATAATAAATATATATAGACCATCCAATTTTAAATCCTTCTTCGGCTGTTACATAGCTGGGAAGAAGTATGTTTTAAATATTTGTCAGACGTGCTAGTTTTCTTTAAAAACTTCGTTGAGCTTCATTATAGTGTTTTATCACTAGCCCGATTTTTTACCAATTTAAATGTAATAGAATCGCAATACGCAATTTCGCTTCAAATATGAATATGCTAAGTGTTTAAATTCAATGACATGGCAGGCGGGGACTCGGATTCTAAATTCGAGAACTACCTTTTTTTTTTAAAAAAAAATAGTTTTTAGATTATTTTATTAATATTAGTCTCAAATACAAAAAAAATGATGTTGAATTGCATGTATGAAAAGTAAAAGTTTGTTGTACATCTGTGCCGTGTTAAAAAATCACATTCGCAAAATAGAAAATGAAACAAGCAGTTTTCTTAAGCTCTGATTTTTTAAATTTTAAAATTTTTTGTATCTCTTGAGCAATATTCATAAGCAATATTTTATTGTATAGTTGCACACATACTCTTACAGGACACACCATGCTGCTAAACTATATATTTATACAACGCTAAGCTGTATATCTATAAGGACAAAAAAAAAGGTTCACGTCATTGTAAAATACAATTTGGGCGTTACGCAGACATAATAATCATAAGCATATAAAACGTCGAGCTTAATCGTCGGAAATTGCTCCAATAATATTGAACCTTTAATATTAAATAATTAATTGCGTTTGAAATTTTCAATGTCCTTAACCCATTCCCCTTCCTAATTGAAAAATCTCCGTTCCTTGAACTACTTGAATTGATTAATTTATTATTCGTTAGCTCATGCCCGTGGGTATGCTATTTTTTTGTACATCATGTTATATCTTTCTTGTTCAAACATTTTCTGCTTATTAACGTTGCACGCAAATCAAAATAATATTATAGTTGTTCCGTGTTAGTTATTTTCTGCCACACTAAATAAATTCTAGAGGAATTGTTACCTAAAGGAGCAAACGAAACTCTTTCTGTATAAATAAAAGCCTTTCTATCATCGAATCACAAACAGGAATGAAAATTTCTTGGCAATTTCTATGATAAGGGAATAAAAAAAGCCAAACTTAGTGAAGGCGTCTTATTGGATTTTTAAAGTTTATGACTATGTTTTCACAACTTATGCTTTAAAATTGATTGAAACCAGGTGTCTTTAACTCAGTAGCAGATATTGTTCTCATAACAGGGCCTAAATTCAATGTCTTTGGATGCTTCATTACATTGATTTCGAATGATTCTACGATATATTTTCTCATGGCATATATATTCAATTACTTCGCACTTAGATTGACAGAAAATTAAAGAAAGTTCACCAACTATGCACTAGCCCCTATTGACTTTCTCACTATAAGAAAATTGGCTTTCCAGGAATTAATCAATTATGACTCGTATAAAGGGAACATGAATTTTATATTATCTTACGTTAACTTTCAACTGAATTCAGCTTTAGACAATAACAATAAAGTATTCTTTAGAATCTCATAACGGATTAGGTATTGGGTAGTAGGTTCATTTTTATTTCATATTACGTTCATTCTTGATTCGTACGGTAAAAAGTATTACGGAAATTTCTAATATATTACTACAAAAGTGGGTAGGATGGCCAATAACATATTCTTTACTGAATTTCTTATTTATACTGTTTAATTATATAATTGTTACAATACTACACACTTTGCCTATAATTTACAGACGACTTATAGTTTGCTATGGGTTTCTGGCAGAGTAACGACTTATTATCTTAAGACTGGAATCGATTTATATCGCATTATAATTTAACCCTTCTTATATACCTCTGATAAAGAATCATTTGTTAAGTTTAAACTATGAACAAACTGAAAAAATTTGCGGCAAAAATTAACACACTACA
>DWHO01003840.1:0-11598 GCA_018247575.1 Eurytides lysithous rurik
CGAATGCATTGCTAGCCTTTAAGGACAGGAATTTTTTAAAGATGGAGAGTGGAGGAATAAGAAGGAGTGAGAAGAAGGGAAGAGGAGAGAGGGAGTGAAAGGGCAGGGCTCTCGGGGATGGAGAAAGAGGTAAGGAAGGGAATGAGAGAGGGAAGAAGGGGACTCAACTGAAGAGCCACCGGCTACCTCACTCAACGGACGAAACGAAGTAAAGACACTTCCACTTAACGCCGATTTTCTGTGAGGTCGTGGTACTGATCCGGTTCGAGCCCGTT
This sequence comes from Eurytides lysithous rurik, assembly GCA_018247575.1. Lineage (NCBI taxonomy): Eukaryota > Metazoa > Arthropoda > Insecta > Lepidoptera > Papilionidae > Eurytides > Eurytides lysithous. Next base: position 276 of record DWHO01003840.1, read on the forward strand.
CAGCAGCGGGAGCAGCTGCGTGGCTCTACTACCATGGTGATACAATGGTACCCGAGACGGACTGCGCAAAGGAGTTCTACTACTTGAAAAAGGGACGTCAAGCGACTTGCAAATACGTTGCCTGTCTCTAAGGTGGAAATTAACTTAACTAGTAAAGTATTTGAGCTTTAGTAGCTACGCATGTCATCCATGATATTGGTCTATCACGATGATCAATAACTTTTTTGATAAAAGCGACTAAAAACTATCCATTTTATGGCACAGCATACTAATTGAATACGGTGTTTACAACGTAGATAGAGGAAAACATGACATTTATGATATTTGATTGGCTATCTGTATTTCCAGTCAGTTCTACGAAAAAGACACTATCTTATTATAAAGCATTAGATGAAAAATCATATAAGATATAAACATTTTATAAGATACGGGAACGTTGTTAACGATGGAGATCAAAATGTTTGTAATGGTCATGTACTATCATTGTTAAACCTAAATCATAGATAGGCTTTGTGTTATCAAGTTTTACTAAAAGTGTGGATTATTTTGGATAAATTTGTATATAATCTAGACAGATGTTATGTTTTTTTTTATATCACCATAGCTTTACTGAATCTTTAAAAGTAATTGAATTGCCATGTCTACCATTTAAAGTTTTATGGACCCATAATATAGTCTATGGAATCCGTATATTGTAAGATCTGCTCTACATTACACTCTGTGTTTAGCATTGGAATGCCACTATCGCTTTTATAGCATTAAAGAATTATTACACGATTACTTTTGTCCTGCCCTGTGTTACGAATACCACTAACTTGTATGGAGATAACTTGTTTACACGTATTTTTAAAGCCAACACAGTTGAAAGTCATTTAATGCTGAGCACATAAAAGGCGGTGATGCACCTCGATGCCAACGCAAACAAAAGTATTGAATGATATTTGTGGACACGACTGTACTCTTATAGAAATTAGAAAAAAAACTGGCGCTGGCTACTGCACTTAAAAAGGGTCCACTGCAAATGGCACATCAATTTTTTTTATACACAAAAAGTTTAATTAAAATCTACCTTGGGATCAAATTCTCCATCCTCTCAATCCTCATCGATAACAATGTATCCGCACTGTAAACCAAATAGTCTTATTGTAGCTAACTGGTGATAAAGCACCAGTTCATCATAAAATCTGAAAGAGCATTTGTTGGTTTGTTCTTTCACATAGCCACGGAGCAACAGAGGGAAAGATTTGTGTACACAAATATAATTGGTGAGACGAAGAATGATATACGATTTTTTTATGCCGGTAATCTACATATATATATGTATATTACCGGCATATTACACCAGCCACAAATTTTCTCCACGCCCCGGGTTGACTGGGAGAGAATGCCCAATGGCATTGTGTCCGCCCTTTGTTATTCTTATTTATAAAGTATTGCAATGAAGTATAAATCGATACAAGACGGGAGCAGCGCGAGCGGAGCTGCAGGCAAAGCCTTTGAATGAACAATACGATGTGTAAGCGCTACTATGTTTCGGTTTGAAAGACAATGCCACCTGCTTAATTATAGGGCATAGTCAAATCAAAATATATTTATTCATATAGGATTTTACAAGCACTTTAGGGAACCCACAGTTAACCATACATTTATTCATCATATAGAACATCAGAACAACATTGACAGATGATCATTTTCAATAATCGAGTGGACCGCTTTCCGTTTTAGTACTTGTTCGGTTCGAGCCGGCCCATTCAGAAGCGTCGTGTCTCTACTATACAGTATTCAAAAGTATGCTTGACTGGAATCGGGGGATGGTACAAGTTGTAAATCAAATAAAAAAAAATATTTTTTATTCAATTAGCCCTTTACAAGCACTTTTGACATCATTTACATCTCAGTTCGTGAGGAGGCTACCGACGGCTCGGAATGCAGTTCTGCTGAGAAAAGCCGGCGGGAAACTCATCAGTTGCTCTTTTAAAATACAGTTATATTATGTTAAGCCTTAATACAATAATATCTATGCCACATTCGAGTCAATAAACTAGACTCCACGCATTTTGATCCACCAGAAGCTCTTGAACAGTATAATAAGATTTATGCAATAGATTATTTCTAATTTTATTTTTAAAACACTCAAATGGTAGATCTACGACATCTTGTGGAATATTATTATATATGCATATACGCAGGCTCGTGAAAGACTTTGTCACTGAGTTTCAAGAAAGATATATAACATCAACTCATCATCCCCTGAGTGACGAATAAGGCCTAGACCAAACAGGTTCTGTACGGCACCATGTCGTTGTAGGCAGACGTGTCTCTTACTATCAATCGAATCAACGACTTACTTATCTCATCACATTAATTTCTAAAGAAGAGATAAAAAAAACAACACCCTTACAGATATCTTAAAACGATCTTCTTCACAAAATGCATTTTCTTACAATAGTGGATATTGACACGAAGTTCTACCACCGTCGTCTGCAGAAAAAAATGATTGCTAGACGTGACATGTTGTAGAGTTCACTTTGCGCCCCCTTATACGTAATAATATGACTATGATGAAGCGTATACTGACTTTTAGCCCCAGAGAAATACTAAGAATCAATTCGCTGAAAAAAAATCCTTAACTTGGTGTGTCAGCGGCAGTGAAACAGGATTGCATTGTTGCCCCCACGTTCGGTGCGGTTTGGTACGCGTGTAAAAGCAAAAATCCGTGGCGGGACGCTTTTAGCACACACTAAGCGAGCGCGGCTGTAAATCTTCGCTGGCGGATTGTTTTCTTGTGGTAGCCGAGGCGAGTCGCAGACCATTGAATAGGCGGTCCGGCGCGGCAATAACTCACAATTTAGTCGAGGCACTTCCAGTTGAAATTCATATAGATTTACCGACGTATTGTGTGATTCATTCAGGGAGAAGTTTTACTGTTCGTGTACGACGTTATTCCAAGCGGGTTTGAAGCGTTTTCGGTTTGACGCTGTCAACAAATCTATGTGATTGTTAAAGATTGCAACTTCATTGCACCCTTGGTTTTGTAATGGGAGTTCTTTTATCAACCGGCCGCAGGCGATGCTATTATATCCCCCCCACCGATATCGGCCACGGCGGCCAATCGGCAAGAGATCAGACAAGCACGGGTTTGGAGTGCCCAAACTTTTACGCAGACACAGGTACACTAACTCTCATCACCTAATGGAATCAAAGAAAAATCAGTCGCAGAGTTGATAACATTATACCGACCTCTTAGTAACAATTTCTCCAAACCACCGCTAGATGGCATCGACTAGAAACCGAAACCGACTTTTCACATGCCCATCCGACGCATGGATGAATCCCTTTTCAGGCAACAATTTCAACATCATTTCTTTCAGGCATCAGACTTATACCACTAGGCCATGGCGGCAATTAACTGGGAGTGCAGTCGCTTAATCTGCCGCATGTGCTACAATACAAAAATACGCAAATAGTATTGTATTATATTTTAAATGTGTCGTCTAAGTGAGATTACGACATGTTAAGGTTGAACATATTACGCAAAATGAGCGCAGAGCACGCTTAACATAAAGTGAGAACTCGAACTGTTTAACACTAATTGGTTACTGTAAGGTTATTAGGAAGTAGGAAGGTTCTTTATCATCGGACTCTTCTACATCCTTCAACATAATTTATTAAAAGAAACATGGATTGCTATTTTAAGTCACCTTTTCTTAGTTTAGAGTTTCTCCAGGAGAACAGCCTTTACACCTTACCACCACAATGCGTGAAAATTCACGAGGGAAAGCACCGGACTTCATTTTTTTGACGGACTTGAATTAAGTTACGATATTAAGTTAGAAGGATTTATATCGTATAATGCGAACGTTTTAGAAAAGGACCAATTAAGTAAAAAGCATACAAAAGCAATTAAATGGTCCTAATAAAGGGATATACGTAATAAGTTAATCACTCAATAACAGGTGCGGCTGATGAGGCTCTTTGTTTCCTACTGCTTCCAGCCACCTTTCGTGTGTCGTCACTCCACCTAGCCGGAGGGCATCCTACACTACACACTATAAGACGCAGTTCCCAATCGAGAACGCGTTTACTCCAACGATCGTAGGTTCTGCAACAAATGTGACCAGCCCACTGCCACTTCAGCATACAGACCCTTTGTGCTACGTCGATTACTTTTGTTTTCTGTCGGATAACCGTTTGGGGTTCGATCCTTCAGAGTGATTTCGAGCATAGCCCTCTCCATAGCTCGCTGAGCGACCTGAAATTGGTGGGCCAGTCGCAAAAAATCATATATAACTCATCGATTGTTTAATTTGATACAAATAAGACAAATACAATTTCTTAATCCGTAAACCTTATTTAAATAAAACAATACTTTTTCTCAATAATAACAACACAACGAACGTGTGTGTTCTTTTCTTATCGATTTGAATCACAAGGACAAAATACGAAATGTGTAAAAATACAACTAACGCTGCAAAATGCAACTTAACGCTGGAGCCAAATGTTCACTATTATTTTTTGTGATCCTCTTTAAGATAATGGCAAATGAGTGTAACTTTATCATTTACACTCTTAATGGTAATTACGTTTAACCCCTTGCCTGCCGCTGTTTATTCGAACAGAAGTAAGTGTGCACTCGCGTGAAATGACATTGGTGACGTTACTAGAGTTTTATGAGGTGCAGGTTGTGGGTATTCGACTTATTATAAATAAACAAGTATATATATAATATCGCATCATTTTGATTTTAATAAAGGTGAATAAAACCAAAATCATTTACGAAACTAATTAAAGTAAGAATAAAGCAAAAGAGCGGCGAGACGAATACTTTATGCACTTGAAGGTAAGCAACAAGCCTATTATAAAATAGTACATATTTTTATATACATCCTATTTTTTAAGAAATTATCTGTAACCAAATGTTCAAAAATACTGGCTTATCTTATTTGTTAAAATATACCACTGACAATACTGGATTCAGGATCGAAGAATTGATTTCTACACGGAATGAATGTTTGTTTCTTAGAGTTTTTTATTACTCCTTTCAAAATATAAAGTATTCAGGATAAACATCTTAATATAATATAACGTTTAAAACAATTTAAACATAGTGTATGGCGTTTTCACATCATTTTAGTGTATATTTTGCTTAACGAAATAATATTATAATTTTTTTGTAAGTAATATAATTTTATTGTTTGCTCTTATTGTAAGTCAGAAATGTCTTGTGTTATAAGAGCGTTTTACATACATTAATCTTACGCGGACAAATTAATGTATAAGGCCACACAGGCGGTTCATATTTGACTTCACTTATGACGTAGTAGTATATGCGGTCACCTTGCCAAATAGGGAATTCAAAGTTTAGAGTCGATTCAATTATTTGTGAGAATCAAAAATACGAGCAGTTGTTTTTTTTTCATATCTGTGATTTCATGCTTTAAAAAAAACCTACACGATCCCCGAATTCCTAGACAGGAGACATTTTTTACAAAAATTTACAATTATATATAGCTTATGTACCATTTTATTTATGGATTTATGTGTTTATATTAACATATTACGTTTTTGAAAGATTTCCTAATAGATTGAGCATAAAGAACAAAATGAAATGTTGTTGATGATCTTTAAGTTGAAACCATCACCACACGAAAAACCAGAGGAATTTTGCAGCCTTTCGCGTTGCTGACTACTTTCTATTGAGTGAACTTCTAATTAGACTAAAAATACATCAAGCAATAAAAGAAGCGTAATTACAAGCAGCGTTCTATAAATTCATTAATTGTCAGTGATTAAAAATTTTAACTGATAAGCCTGTAGTCATACACTAATAAAAATGTGAAAAGCAAAATTAATGGTTTTTAAACATAAACATCAAAAATAATAAAAAAGGGTAATATTTAAGGGTTACAGTTTTCATATCCAAAGACGCGTTCATAACGCTTAGAGCTCCTTAGAACAATAAATACTATATATTTTTCGCAGTTAAAAGAAGGTGCCTCAAATTTAAGATTAAAATATCATTATAGAAATATCACATGTTGTGTTATAAGAGCGTTTTGCATACATAAATTTCACACAGACAAATTCCCAGATCCCAGTCATATGTATATCTTCAGTTCGTACAAACCGACGTCGCGGGTCGTCGGTTTTTACGCTGAAACCAACAGTATAGCAACTGCAAGTCATCATTGTGTAATCACCTTTTTATAACATCATCACACACACACATCGTTTTAATTCAATTAAAATGCTCACCAATTAGACGGTTGTCTCAACCCATCTCTACATTAAGACCTTTTAAAAGTTGCGCTCCCGATGTTTACTCGGGTCGAGAGCTTACGAAAGCTGAACGCCGCGTATACGCGGTCGTCGGCACACATTTCGCGAAGAAATATTGACATATGATCGGGAGCAAGCGTTCGAATGAAAACAACCTCATATACCAACACCGCAAACAGTGTTGCGCAGAGAATTCTTTTTTACTGTTAAACTATTTAGAAAATGTGTTATTTAAAAAATAAAACCTTTATCAGCGGTTTTACGCGAGAAAATTAGTTCGAGATCGCTCCTTTTATACAACAAAAATCAACTTTAAGTATAGTTTACTCGTATATAACTATAAATTATTAACATAAACAAGGTTCAAGATTTATGATATTAGTCAAGATTATAGTTGTTACTTCTTATAAAGCAAGTAACGCGCTTTTATATTCTATACAACATAACTCAAAGTTAACTTTTTATCGGTGGTAGAGTCATGCATTCAGCAGCATCTCCCGCTGTTGATGAATTGACCGACTTAAACCGGGTAAGTACGACCTCAGTATGACGTCACAGAAAATCGACGTAAAGTGGAAGTTCGCGCTTCCGCTTTTCGTCCGGTGAAAGAAGTGGCCGGTGGCCGGTGGCCCACTGCCTATTTCCCTTCTTATAAGCCGGCAAGACATTTGCAAGACGTTCGACGTTGTAAATATCTATTGTACCCGCTAGTCGCTTACCATAAGTTGAGCCGCTTGCTCATTTGCCTGTAACTCCTTATAAAAAATCTCAGGATTATTTGTCGAACTGCTACTTGAGCACCTATTACAAGTTTCCTTTTTATGTAATCTAAAGTCAATAGACGATAAAATCTAAAGTGGATAGACGAGCAAGTCAAGAGTAGTTGATGATAAGCGGCAAAAGAGCTGCACTTGGGAAGGCTTTTCAAAAAGAGGGAGCTGCGGAAGCTGTGAGCCCGCACCCGCTGTCCGCGAGTGAAGACACACCTTAATCGGCTAAAGGAAGAGCTGTCGGCCGCTATCAAAGCGCACAGGGGTGAAGCGTGGGAGAGGCGTATTAAGGAAGCCTCAGAGTACCATACCTCACTTTATCACCTGAACCGACAGGTCTCCCGAAAACCCCAGACCATCTGTCCACTCGTGGATAGGCCGATACGTCAGGAACGATGTTATTGCCCGCGACCTAAGGTTCGAAACAATCCAGGAGTTCGTGGTTCGGTTGGCGCATCAAATGTAGGACTGCGCCGACAATGGACCACATCCGCGCCTGCAGAACATCCCGCCCATGCACGCCCGCCCTCCTGATGGACGCCCACTCCCTCTTAAACTGCTGCGTTTGGAGGAGGCATCTGGGGAGCCAGACCCGACCGCATTCCCGTCTAGTTGAAGACGTGTCGTTTTGTGAACACCTGCAATACCGCTACTACGGTCAGTGCAGAGTCTTATCCGTATGGTAAACTCCTAACCACGTGGCCATAGCCACGTTCAGATTACGCCCGAGCTATGGGGACCATCCCTGATGCTCGCAGACCTGCCCATGACCACCTTGCCTTTCAAACCGGATAGCAGTACTACGTACTCATTACCATTTAGCAATAGAATAACCGCCAATTCCGTGTTACTAACCATGGCGGATTCTTCAAGAGTACAACTAAATAACAGTGCGATGTCAATTTTTTCGATAAAAACCAATGTTGTTGTACAATGCGGTAAAATAAGTTCATAAATAAAAATCTGTATTTAAGACGACAAAAAAAAACAAGAATGTCCTCTGATCTACAAATTAGCATTTAACTTTGGCAGATTGAGCTAAAATCAGAACACTGATAATAACATTCGCCTGGTAGTATATCGGTATATTTCGACAGTTAGACGATTGATCAATTGCGTAGAAAATATTTTAACGTACAAACGCAAGTGCCCTGTACAGCTGCACACTCAATTCTTTATACATTTGGGATGTATTTAGCACGATCGGAGACCTTTGCTAAAACAAATTTGACCATATTAATATATTAAACAAATTGTTTTATCTTGTGACGAGCGACTAAAGATATCAATTTTTTGAATTACCGATGACTGGAACAAATGCAGGCAAACAGACTTTTTTATCGCTCAGCTGATATCTGTAAAATCTCAAAATAAATGAATATATAGCAGAATATATAGCTGGATATCTTTAAAATCTCTAAATCATGTTTTAACCATTAATATGGTTGGTGTTGGTATGTTGTTCTCATATTAAGTTGATATATTTAGAACATGGTCGTAAACAAACTGAATGTTGTCAGCTCTACATGATAAGGCCAAAGTAATCGTGCAAAAAGAAGCAAGATTATGATGTACATTGAACTAATTTAGTACTTATGTCTTTTACTTTTTTTATTCTAAGCATCAGTGTTACTGAAGTTTACCTCTTAAATAAAAAAAAATACTATTATACGATAAACGGCGTTAGGTGTCACAACTACTATTTAATTTTACCGTTACGATAAATTTAATATGTTTACAATGTGATACCGTTTAATTAACAGAAATAAGTGGAAAAACTCATTACTCTGGGAAACAAACTCTGAGCTGGGAAAGTAATAAGTCCATTATATCAATCATTGTTTAACAATTTAAATAAATTATATAAGCTTTTGAATGATTTGATTTTTTTTATTTACCTATCCAGTAGCATTCAGTCGCAGGTGGACTTGTCTGAAACATATCTTCAATACTCTCGGGAATCACCAAATTACAGCAATATCTGTCATTTTGGAAGGGTTTATTGTTAACTATTCTGATGGAACCATAGTGGCAATATATAGATTAACATCAAGTGTAATTTTCTATAAAGTACATATATAGTACAGAAAAACCATAGACTTTTACTGCGAAGATTAATATGTGAAGTTTCGTTTTTACTGAGACAATTGATAAGTATAACACTGAATAAAAAATTACAAACGAATATCAAAAAACATGATAGAATTATTAAACATCAAACACATCAACAATAGTCTATGTTTAAACGAGGTACGTAATCTATTTTCACTGGTATCTAAGATTTTATAAAAGAGAAACTTTGAGGGTTCTTGTTCTATTTCCGTGGGCAAACATTTCATACAACAGAATGGGCGCGTGGGACGCGTCATGTGTAAATTCAGTTTAGATAAACAATCAGACCATTCCTCGCATTGCGAACAAAATTATCATTCACTTAAGGTGTGAATTTCGCTAATAAATACCGGCTATACCTTTTAAAGAGCTCACTGAAATATCGCCCACAGGTGTGTTATGTAGATAATTAACACCTCCTGCACTGGAGCGTAATATCCCTATGTCGCAAAAGCTTCTGAGTGCATGAAATCACGGATATAAAGCTCACTCGGTATCAGAAGCAATATTTGTAAGTAATAAAAATGTTTGTCCCTTTTGGGGAACGAAGCTACTACACAGTGAGAAATGGTAATCGGAAAAAGTTCCACGTACATCCTGGTGCTGTTGTTCAGACAAACATACACATACGCTTCTATATTAAATAACTTACTACTACAAGATTAGATTAAACGCGTGTCAGTTGACAGCAGTTGCGGTTAATACCGAACCCCGAAATAGTAACCTTGCCGACATGGGGCCTATCCAACTCATAGAAATTAAGCATTTCTTAGGTTCAGTATCTTTTTGAAACTTTACAGTCGTATTGACTAAAAACACAAATATCACAGAGACGTCTTGTTTGGCGCTAAATTAAAGGGCTTTGCACAGTGCACTTTAAGTTAGATTTGTAAATTCAGATGACTCGTCTATAAAATTCTCGTAATGCATAAATTAATACCATTAAAACAGAGGTCAATAATGTCAAAACTATAAATGCGAATGTAGATTTGACTTTCTTTCACGCAGCAACAGAGCAACGGATCATTATGATTTTTGTTATAATACTTAGGATTGAAAGCGACAAAAGAGAAACAGGAGACAAGTATAAAAAAAACATAAATGGGCGAAACGGCGGGCATAGCCTAGTTTAAAATTTTAAAATTAGAAAAAATGACAAACTTTTGTCTAGTATTAGACGAATGTTGCCCGTTAAACTTACAGTGACACTGAACACTGACGAAACGTAAGAAAAATATTAAAATATCCGTTTCGTAACAGTATATATATGTGTTCGCAATGTCATGTACGTCATGTACGGTATAAATGATATGCCAAATACATTTCATAGACATGATTTAAGTGACAAACTCTCTCGTGTTGATTTTTTTTAATGGGGACCATACATTTAATCACCATATAGAACATAAGAACAAAATTGACAGATAATCATTTTCAATAATTGAGTGGTCCACTTTCCGTTGTGGTACTTTTTTACCTTTTGGTGGTAGACCCACGCAGCTGCTCCTGCTGCTGAATGGGCCTCCCTTTTCTTCCTTCCCCTCTCACTCCCCTTCCTCTCCTCTTCCTTCCACTTCCTCTCTCCTCCCTCCCTCTTTCAAAAATTCCCTCCCTTAAAGGCTGGCAACGCATCTGTAATGTTGCAAATGCCCATGGGCGGCGGTGATCACTTACCGTCAGGTGACCCGCTTGCTCGTTTGTGAGCAATAAAAACAAAACTTGTCCAGGCCGAACCGGTCCATTCAGTGCTGCTGAATGGAGCGAGAGGTGCTGCGTGTCTCTACTGTACAATATTCATAATATGCATGCTTGACTGGACTACGGGAATGGGGGGATGGTTCAAGTTGTAAATCAAATCAAAATATATTTTATTCAAATAGAATGCCTGTTTGAATAAAATATACTAAATAAAGTAAATACGTACAATAATAAAATGAATACAAGCACTTTTGAATCGTCATTTTCACATCTCAGTTCGTGAGGAAGCTGCCGCCGGCTGGGAATGCAGTTCCGCTGAAAAGAGCCAGCGAGAAACTCAACAGTTGCTCTTTTAAAATGTCGTTACAGTATGTTAAGCCTTAATACAATATAAGTAACTACTGACTACTACTGTGTATCCGTGATTTCATGCTCGTGAAAAGTAAGCAAGAATACAACAGATA
>DWHO01003841.1:0-11598 GCA_018247575.1 Eurytides lysithous rurik
TGGGAGAAATTTTCAAATTCGATTCGATTTTCGGTTCGATTGAGATTTTCTGGTAAGGATTCGAGGGCCCCCTGAGCATGAGGGCCCCGGGGCACTGCCCCGCCTAGCCCCTTAGTAGCTACGCTACTGCTCTACGTATAAAATATTAATTTTTTACTATTATTTTATATCAATTTTTGTTTATTTCCTCACGCGTGTTTAAGTTTTTTGTTTTTCTAAGAATCTTAAAAACTGCGTCCACGAATGTAAGAATATCTGCACCTTTAGTTCATACTTATACAGATTCTTTTTTCGAGTATTTGAAGTCTAGGAGTGAAAGATCGAATTTTGCTACTAAATGTCCAATCCACATAGGAAAAAGCACCGCGTGCGTCGACCCTTAACGCAACGTGAATAGACGTAGAAAGTTGCACACCATAAACGCCGCTAGAAACTTTCATAAAAGTTATACGAAAAGAGGTTAATTGCGAGATTCATGTATAAAAATGAAACAATGACGATATTAAACGTTAAGTTGGAACAAAATTTGTATAAGAACGTTGCTTCGCTAATGGTAGAACTCTCTTGTGGAGTCCGATATGAACGGCATTGGCAATCATTCTACCGGCAAGATGTGAGTGCAAGCGGTACTGTGTTCCGTTTTGAATGGCAACACAGTAACTCAACACAACTTTACGGTGGTAAAGACACGCAGCTGTTCCCGCTGCTGAATGGGCCAGCTCGAACCGGATAAGTACCACGATCTCACAGAAAATGGAAGTCAAACCGGTAATTACTGGGCATATGATATATTTCTCATATATCACATCATCACAAATGTGACGAGCGCAATGCAGAGCCAAACAGAACAAAACACTGTGAGACACTGCGTTGTTATGGACTAGCGAGTCGCTTACCACCAGACACATAGTTTGCTCATATTTTCCTTTAATTTCCCGAAAAAAAATGTCATATGTATTTTTCTTAAAAAAAAACACTGCCAATTTTGTAAAATAGAAATATCTTGTGTTATAAGGGCGTTTCGGCGATCTCATATTTATGTTTAAGTTGGTCGTTTTTGAAATGGCTGTTTATTTTTAAAGCTACACGTCACTTCTCCAATTACAAGATGAAAATAGGCTATACATACGTTGAGCCTGCATGCGTTATAATATTTTTTGTATGCCTCCACTTATTTATAATAATATACCTAAATCAGTCAAAGAATTAAATAATGTGCAATTTAAAAAGAACCTGCACTTTAGACTTATTGACAAAGCCTACTATAATATTACTTACTATAATATGACTGTTGTAATGATAATATTATAATTTAATACGTTTTAATGATATTCCGATCTATATTTCTTAACTAACTTATGGTAATTTTATCTTGACAAGGTAATGTTTGGTATTGCTTTATCTAAATAACATTTTTGCTACCCTCAATTTTTTTGATACCTATAAAAATTACACTGATTATTACTATTTTATGTTTTTCTTTTTTTAATTTTAAATCATCAACGTGTTCAAATATGTACACGCTATAGGGCAAAAACGTGTGGAACCGCTTACTCGTTTGCCCGCCAAATCCGTAAAAAAAACATAAAAAACATCATACCGGTATGTGGCGAGGAATACATTTACGTAGGTGGATTCAAGCTCGCCGTCGTCCGTAGCAAGCGCCTCCACCAATCTCTCGACTGTTCCGGCCTTGACAAAGCGCACCCGGACAGTCTCCCATTCCAAATGCGAGATCTCATCGTCCGATTCCTGTAAGAAGATGGAAAACAACACATCAACGACCGCTGTATCACATTTAGAAATGCAGGGACAGCTTCGACAAAATTAAAGCAAGTACAGAAAATTTTAAAGATATCAATGTAATTGTGTGTGTTGTATCACATACAATTTTTTATGAACACACAAATAACTAAATGTTAAATCCGCAAAAATAATAACTTGTCTAGATAGATAGATACCTACCATTATTTCTCATTATCAGACTGGTACAAATGCTACAAGGCATTAGGCCGCATTTGTAACATTTGATTTTGTGCCGTAGGTTTAAATATAACTTATTATCATAAAATTATAATTCTATTAAAAACGGCAATCAAAAAAGTAGCTACACTGTTATATAAAATATTGATCCATTTCGTGCAATTTTCCACTTCGTACATGAAACATACTTTTAGTTGAATCAATTGGTAAGTTAGGTTATAAATTTCCATATTTCGTATTACCTCAAGATCAGGTATTAAAGGTGTTGAAGTTTAACTTTGTTGCATTTGGCACACACTAACAAATCCAGAATAAGGAAATGAATATGAATAGGATATTTTAAGAATTTTTAAAGCAAAACTAATTAGTTAAGTTATTTAGATAATAACTTCACACGCAACTAGGTCTTTTATTTGCATCAAACACCTCCTTTTAACGAAATTACCTAAAAGTCTAAAGTATTTGAAACCGGTTCTGGATTTTGTCAGACATTTTAAAACTACTTCCACATCTGTTATGAGCATATATTTTTTATGGCTTGAAAAATGATGCCTGGATAATAATTTTAGGTTTTAAAAAAGGATTCTTACACTCGAAGCGCTTCTAGTCGGTCGATGGTATCGGACTTTCTTCAAATAGACTGTGTAAATAGCGCCGTCCACCCGCTCCTCGCCCCACAACCGCCATGTCGGCTGCTGGAACATATTACAAGTTGATCAACACATGTCAAATACAATAATATAATAATATCATGAGACATCTCATACATTGCCATCTGATCCCAAACTAGGCAGAGCCTGCACTATGGTGATGAGACAACTGATATACATACTTAAATATTTTTAAATACGTACTTATATTGATAATTAACACCCAGACACAGAACAAATACCTATGCTCATCACACAATCGAACCCACGACCTATGGCTTTGCAGTCAGGAGCACTTACCACTACACCAACGGGCCGGTCAAAACAATTCAGTGCTAGTACGAAATATTTTGTAAATACAGTCACAAAGAGGAAAAACAAAGATTTACAAGTATTAAAAAATAATTTTAGTAAATATTAACCATATTTAAATAGGCATAAAAACCCTTAAAATATTAATATAAAATAATAATGAAGTCTCTTCATGTAGTATAAACCCATCGCATAGATACATTGAAGTCAGACCGTATAAAAATATTTCTACATTGAGAGCACGCCGAATGCGAGGAAAAACACGCATGTCCTTAAATGAATACATTTTGTAATATAAATACTTTTGAAAATCGTAAAACCGCTTTGGCAGTTGGACATAAAAGAAATATTTTCTCGAGTCTAGAAGATTAAAATATCAACTTACAAAGTTATATGTTAAACACGCTTCCATGACAGGAATTTTTAAGATTTATTGTGACATTACAATTTATGAAACAGGATTGCGTTTACATTTTTCTGGCACTATTTATGCTTTTTTTATTATCACGCGGAACCGGACAAGGAGGGAATAAAAAAGAAATACACACAATTTAATCAACGTAAAAATATGTACGAAAATTGTAATGCATATATATAAAGTAACGAATGCTATCATTGAGTATGTTAGATAACCAACGATGCAATAATTTAAAAATATAGTCATTAGCATTTTCATTGAGTGCAAACAGTAATTAAAGTGTCATAATTACTAACGCCATGTGTAATTATGGCAATGAAAATGATACGGTGGCGATTATAAATAGAAACATGACTTGACACCAACGCACGTTTGTTGTTGTGGTTATCTTATCTATTACATCGCGGAAGCCCATGGAGAACGTTATGATGGTTTAATTGTTATTATAAATAATCATCTTTTAATAATAAAATAAATTTCATTTATCCAACTTAATTAAACATGATTATGATATATATATATATATATATATAATCAACTTGGTTGACTCAAAAAGTACATTAACAAATTGGTTATAACCACACTTGCTAAAAAGATAAGTGTACACCACTAAAATGTAATAAAATACATTTAAGCATCCATCCAACAATAACAAATGCCGTCATAGAAATACAACATAACGTATGTAGATGCTATTTAATTAGTCATCAGCCGTAGTTATTCACGAACTTACATAATCATCAGAAACGGTATCAGCGAACAGTACGGGCTCGGCCTTACTGACGCCGCATATCCTCCACATGGCCACTGGCCCATGTTGCGCGCTAACGTCAGTACAGCTGAGAGTGCCGCATCACGAACACTTTCACTGCGGCACCTTGTGGCGTTGCCTAGCAAGACCCGACTGGAATGGGACCGATCGAGATCTAAGCGAACGGGTATGCGGTACAAGTCGCGTGAGTGAAATCGTCTTAGCGACACACTTGCGCCAGGGTATCCGGCACGTCTACCGTCGGCTCGAACTGCCTGATCGAAATCACAGACCGAACTCTAAATTACGTCACGATAGCTAAAAGGTATTTCTACGAGATCCAATTGGCCGCGTCACTGCCAAGCTAAATATGACAACGGACACGTGCCGATTCAACGTTTTTGTCACAACATTTTTTGGTTCGTTCACAAAATCACCGATTTGCATGTTACGCGAACGCGCTACGTAAACACTTACGCAATGGAATTTATTGAAACAACTGGCGCGCGTCAGCGAGTCGAACGATGTGTTTCCTAAAGCGTACTAATGCACATAGCAGGAAAACACCTAATATGTAAAGAGACGCGATGGCTGAGGCGCGGACGCAGCAAGACTGCTCTCTCGCGGAGAGATCGCGTGAAAAACTCTGATGGAAGACTTCAATGACGACGCTACATGCTATAGTATTACAAATACCCATACAGGCAGGTGACGACACTGTCATTAATAAGCACATTGCATGTGTATCCTCATGTTGTTTGTATTCTTTATATCTTTATAAAAAAAAACACAAATATGAATATGAGTTTACAGTAATCCCCCCATAACACGGTACATTGTTCAGCGTTATATGAATAAGCATTGTAGGAGTATTCCCGTATAATATGAAAATGTGTTATAAGAGTACCGTTTTATAGGGGGGGTTACTGTATTTAAGTACCGATAAATGATAATTTATAATATATAATAACACAAAACTCTTACTTAGTTTACTTTTTTTTCACTGATTAAACGTCCAGATAAGATCATTAATTGTTATAAGATCGATCAAGATAACATCGGTCATTGTTATAAATAATCGTCCCGTATTAACTTGCATATATTAGTACCTACATTTGCTATGCCCTAATAGGGTCGATGGTATTACTTGATGAATGGGTTTATATACTACCATTTAAATGTAGAGTAAAGAATAAATAAATTACATAAGAAAATTGTTATTAGAGTACTCAATGATATAAATATTGATAGTGAAGGTGAAACTTTATATCCGTAAAGTCTAATTATGACATTAATTGTTAAGCCTAACTGCGTTTATATATACACTATCATTTATCATTCACCGATAGTTTTCTCGTACACTTTTAAATGATATTTTTGCAATAAGTCATAAATTATTCTTAAAAGACATTTCGAATGGGTAATAACATTTCAATATATTATTTTTGACAATATCCTTATAAATCATACAAACAATAAAATTAACAAATCAGTTAAGGGTTGACGAATAAAATATTTCGAAAAACGAAGCTTGTTTGGCCAAAGTATCAAACAACTATCTCATTATTTTATTCGACGGCGACTGGCGCCGGGAGCCGAGGTGGCGCCGTATGAACTCTCTTAACCTTTGCATAAACAAAGGATTGTCATTTACGAGATAACCAAGAAAAGGCCAAAAAATTACGATTTTATTTCAGACAATATCAACAAGTGATGGGCTGGTATTGTGTGCTTTAATCAACTAACAATAAACAAAGGAAGTTATCAATTCGTTTGATTATTTTACTCATATCTCCGCCAATTAACCACCGATTTAGATAACTTTATATTGGGTTTATCGCAAGGTTGGCCACGAAGAAATTCATTAGACCCTGAACATGAGGTACATCAAACATCACCTTAAAATCAAATATAAAAAGTGTGTCCCTCGCAGTAAGGTTATATTTAAATTTTTATATTTTTATAAAAATTTAGGTCCAAGACTACGGCTATCAACACACCGATAAAAATTGACGATATAAAAAAGTTTCTTTCGAGAAGTAGAAATCACTTCACTAAGCAACCACACAGCAATTCAAATTTAAGTGAAAACAAAGACTTACTTTACTCAATGGCGTTATAACAGATTTGTTTGATTTTAGCTATGGCAGAAACATTTTTAAACAGTTTCATGCTTGTAAAAGCAGAATAAAGCAAGTTTCAACATCCGGTTTAGGTTGATTTCTCTCCGGTGACAAACCAGTTAGTCAGTTTCTAATTTAACGAATGCATTGAATATATATCAACAAGATGTATAAATCGATATGTTCTTTTTAATTTTTGAGAACATAAGATCCTACGGATGAGCTATGTTCACTCGATAATCTCCTTAAAACAAATATTTTAGTCATTTTAAAACAAAATATCTAACAATCTGTGTTATCTAACAGTAACAAAATGTTATATAAAATGAACATAACAACTCAAACTTGTCGCTCAACGCGTGATCCAGGTTAATCGTTTGCGAAATTGCATTTATATAAAACCTTAAATAACAAATGAATTCATTACATACCCAACTGGAGTTGAAACTGCAAAAACTTTCCATTTGAACCTATTTCAAATTCTGTTTAGGCTTAAGACTATGCCATAAACAATAACACGGCAAGTTGGTTGAATGCTTGATGATTAACAAAACATTATCCTTTACTCAGTATTATGTGAACAAAATAAACAGTTCAAAACTTCTATTTTATTCTATTGCAAGGCTTACTGCATAGATAGTGCTACCACTATCACATTCCGACTTGAAGAGCAATACTGCCAGTCATTAGGCTATGCCTAGTGATTACACTAGAGATAGAGATATATCTGTATAATGGACGCAGTGCGAAGCCAAGGAATTTCGAAGTCAAAAACTGTGTGGCTGTGCTATAACGGGCAAATGTGCCACTTACCATTAGACTCACCACTTGCTAGCTCGTCAGTTTATTTCTTAAAAAAAAGTTATCAAATACAGTAGCTGTAAACGTTTCTGTATGTTACAAGTAGAGAAACTCGTAATTACGAAATAGAGTGGAATTCATTCGGAAACTTTACACAGTAGCTAAATATCGAAAACTAGTGCTTTGTTCATAAAACACTACTTTTGTATAGTGTACATACGTTTGATATAAACTTGTAAGTTGATACTCGAATAACATTTCATCGCAACAGCTCTCCCGCATTTTCTTTCTCCCTCGCAGGCATTCCTTAAATCAATTGACAGAAATGGAGATCCTAATGTGAAAGCCACATTTTTGGCTTCAAAACTTTGCTTCCCTTTGCTAAAGCTAAATCAGTATCTCGAGTCCATCCAGTACCATACACAGTGTCGGCACCGTTACAACGATTGTATGTGTAAGAATCGACGAACAGCCCTTAAAGAGAGCGAATGTGAAGCACCGAAATCACTTGGCTTTGGTTGGTTAAGCTTATCTTCTATACAATGATAAACTCTACAGCAATCGCCCTATAACACGGTATTCTTATAACACATTTTCATATTACACGGGAATACTCCTACAACGCGTGTTCATATAACGTGGAACTAATCTACCGTGTTACAGGGAGGATTACTGTATATACCATTACACCTACTCCGAATGACCACAACAATTAAATAATAAAAAGTACCTTTTAAGTTATAGTTAAGCCAAAATTAGTAGAACTACGCAGCTATGTACGTAACTTACGTACTATATGTAAAGTGCTGTTAGTAGACATCATGGATTATCGTATTCTTAGTTGCTCACAGGCTTTCAAACTGTAAATATGTCTAGTTAAAAATCTCTGTGTATTGACAAAAAAGTTGCTAAGCATCAGAAGGATGGCTCGAAAAATTCAAGAAAGTCATCCTATCAACTACGGTAAAATTAATGGAGAAGCACGAAGTGTTCTCACTTACAATTGAAGCAATAGAGTGTGGTTAAGAACGACTTCACTCACAGACAAAGAAATTTTAGATTTGGTAAACTGAAGATCGTGAATATGGAGATGAAGAATACCAGACGGATAAGCCTCCATCGAGGACTAAAGAAGCTCTGAAAGCTACTAAATGATTGGAAAGGGATTTCCTTTATCACCAAAATGCCTATATTGCAAAAAATTACTGGGGCAGCAGAAGACGCTAGACAAAAGTAACAAATTATACGCAACAGTGTTCAAATTTGTTTCGTTAATAAAATGTTTTATGTAATTACTAACACTAGTTTGAAATAAACTTTTTCTAATACCGATTTTTCTTTTCGTTCTTCTCATTCCATTTAACAACTCGCTATCATGTCATAAATTAACACAGTCCTTTCAGTGTCGTTATAAACAGTTTACACTGTATTTATTTATGCACCTATGTATAAGATTTTTTTTTAACTCATCGTCTTAACTTTTCATCAGTTTAAAAAAACTTTAACCGAACGATCGGGCAAAGTTTGGTTGTATTTAACGAGGAAAAATTTTTCAAAATAGTTTCACAGATTTAAAAATCTCATTAAAAGATAATTTCATATAAAATATTTCAATAAGTTTTGCTCAGTTGAAGCTAAACATGTTGTTGAAGTTTCCGTAATTGCAATTATTTTTCTCAAACAATTCCTAATGTGAAAATTATTTGAATATTAATACACTATAAACTTTGAGAAACAAGTTATTATATATACATTCTTTGTTCTTAAATTAAAGTTCCGTGTAAATATTTATATATTATAAATAAATATTTCACACGAAAATTTTGTAAAAAAAAATGTGAAGGGCATTTTTTACCACAAAAATGATATTTCATTTTATATCAAATTTGTGTATTTAAAATATATTATTGAAAAATACAATAAAATGTTAATGTTTAAAAGCAAATCAATATTTTAGTCAAACGTTTAAATTATCCATTAATGCAAACGGCACTGCTAACGTTACTATGAGTTCGCAAGTTCACACTAAAAACATTCAACACGAGAGTTTTGAAACCCATCTGCATGTAACACATAAAACATGTCTATAAAAGATATTTCACATAACCTTATTACCAAAATGATGTGTTACTGTACAAACGCATCTTTCACGAAACAGACATTTTAAAGATTTGTTTTATGCAAATGTTTCGTCGGTACAAATCAACGGTGAAACGGTGACATAAAACGATCCGAAAGTCAAAATTAAAATCAATCTTTTTTTTTTAATTGACATTGGATTGATTTACAATCGCTTATTGACGTTTAATGATTCTTCTTTCTATTCGAAAAAATTTGTCTCAGTCCTGAGAATTTTATAATTTTGATCTAGAAATAGCCTGGAGGCGATCACATTATTCAAGGAAATCATTTACTGGATAATAGAATTAAGCACATAAAAGTCCTTTTACCTTTTTTTTTAAAACTTGGCAAAAGCTTTCTGTACGTTTCCTGGAATCCTACTGTAAAAGTGTATACATTGCCCCTAAATAGAATAAATGATTCATAAATGAGTCTTAGGAAAAACAGACTTGTTTCTAATTTTAATGTTATGCACATCACTCTTCCTGGGAAAATCACTATCCCAAGTATTGAGAAACGATAGACAATATGTTAATCGTCTTAAATTTTTCTCTTAGCGACACACTTGCACTAAGCCTATAGATAGCACGCATAACTCTCTTCTGCAGCAAAAAAAAATATTTATAGCAGCTGCATTACCCCACAGTTAGTATGCCATAAGATATAACCCTATGTAAATAGCTAAAATAAACTATGGGAGCAGTTTCTATGTCTGTGTTCTAATCTATAAATTTAAGTCCACCGTTAAACCTAAGAATGTTGTTGTTTTCACAGGTTCTAACCTTTACCCATTCAACAATACACCATTATTTTTGTGCTTATTCTACAAATAACATTTTTGGCAAAAAAAATATATCTAAAGAAATTATATATATTTTTTTATAAGAGATAAAATAGTAAATTAGCGGAAAAAATGTTTGACTATTCAGACTACAGTCCAATTACAGTTATGCGAAAATATATTCTAATACAATACATAGTTATCGGAATGATTGCAAAGATATATAATAATTTGTGTACAATAAATATTAAATATCTCAAAGGTAACGTTGCAAAGAGGTTCAATAAGTTCAAGTATCGATTGAGCTATGGGCGCGGAGCGGTATCGTGAAGTTCTAAAAATAACATCAGAGAAAATTGTCGCTGCCCTACTATCCGTCTTTTCCATCTTGAACGATGGTGTGTGTCACGTCGGAAAAACAAAAGTAATATCAGTGCCGACATTGTTACAGTTTTAAAAATATGTATGAATAGGTTAATATTAAAATAAGTTATTACTTCGTCTTACTACAAATTTGTAGACTTATCAGAGTAGATTTATATCAATCGTAATATTTAGAGATGATTACGGCAAATATTTTAAAAATAATTGTTCCATTCATGCAGTAAACAGTCGCACAAAAAGATGAAAAATACAATTTTATAAAACATTTAAACAACGTGATTGTTTCTTTTCAAGGAACAACACACAATGTACGCAAAAAGTGCAGTAAATGCACATAAACGCTCAGGTAATAATTATGGACCCCATATTTGATGCACACTGAGCAAACTGTTATCTATGAGGGGTTGCTTTCATTTAGGGTCATTAAGAAAATGGTTCCAACCCTCTTGCATACGAGTGAAAGTAAACTATTGTTGTATAATGACAAAGGGATAGTCCTATAGAAGACTTGAACGATTACAAATAAACATTTACACTACATTATGCAGTATATAAAAATATTTGTTAAATTATACTTTAAGTTTAAATGCGTGGTACGAAAAGTATTTCCAACAAAACCTAATATTTACGGCATGATAAAAGGCAACCCATTGGTCGTGGAACGATTTTAACTAGATCCTGTGGCAAAGCCATTACATTTGACGGATCAAATGCATTGTCCGAGAATGGAGGCTTTCAATTCGAAGACCCTCCGTGGTTTAAGGTGCATTGAAGCGACAGCCCGCTGGTACGCAAGCGTGACGGACACGGTCCAACGCTGTCGCGCGCCCTACGCAACTAAATCGCCCGGAATCTACGATCGGGTTTGGCAACAATGCTCATTCGTAGCACTGTAAAATCGTCCGTTGTTTGGTTCCCTTAAGTGAGAGCGGTTTGCTTAAAATTCTTGAAGAAAAAGACAACGCCAAACTTTTTATTCGGTGATATGGACCTTTTTTCCATATTTCCATATAATGCAAATAGGTTAAAAGGACCGTAAATTAATCGTTTTCATCTGTATTCTTCTTATTTTTATGTAAGTATTATTAATTATCTAATATCTACACTAGTCATTGTCACATTGTGGATTTTAACACTAAATGATAAAAGGTTTGAAAACCACTAACAAATTCTCAAATCTTCTTAATTCATCTTTATGTCTTAAGCTTTGCAAAAATATGTAACTTAGTAAATTAAATCTAAAATTCACAAAACAGATCGAATATATACAGTAC
>DWHO01003842.1:0-11596 GCA_018247575.1 Eurytides lysithous rurik
TAAATTTTACTCCTTAGTAGGGCAAGCCGTGCTTTTGGGCTTGTATGGTAGTACCGCCAATGCATACACTATATCCACGTTGTGGAGATGCTCGGGTAGCAATATAAGGGCAGCTTTATAATGTCCTCCCGACCGATTCCTGCCGCGGCGGCCAATCTACAAGGGATCAGCCAAGTGCGCAGAATATATTACAGTGCACAAGCGCTTGCAAATACACACTCACTCTTCCTTTTACTCTCATAGACCGATGGGACGGATAACCGACACGACTGGAGAGAGATAAGGTGCATAGGCGGTGACTTTAAACCGACCTCTTAACAATGACTTCCCCAAGCCACCGCTAGATGGCGTTGACAAGAAACCGAGAACGCCTTTCACATGCCCATCCGATAGATGGATCACCTTACTTTTCAGGTAATCGTGAAAATGATAAGCCCATAAGGGATGCAATATATGAATACATTAAATAAAACGTTTAAAATATGTCAAGAGTAGAAATGGATCAATATCTTTCATTTGAATTAGTGTTTTTTTTTTATTTTATACGTTATTACCACAAACATATAATCATGTGAACAAACAAACACAACAATAAATACTAACTTGTACTAAGAAAGTTGGTGGTCCATTGATGACGCACAAACAAGACATATCTTATGGAGTACAGTATGAGTAAGCTCCCAACCCTATCTCATTTCGCCTGTGGAAGCGTCATTTATCTTTGTTGGTTAATTAATGTCCCAGTCGTTATTACGAGAGTTGTTATGACCCGGAGCACGTCAAATTTTCTTATTACGTGACCGACCTGTGAATTCGGCCGACTTGAAGTTTGGGTATCAACAATCAAACAATTGTTACCCTCGGAATTGTTGATTTCAATGTTTATCCAGCCGTGTGCTCCATAGAATTCCATCTCCTGTTAACCCTCATACTTTAGCCGTGTAAGCTCAAAATTCGGCCGTTAGCATTTAATTTAATACGTTCTACTATCTTGATTTCAAACTGTCAGTGCATCAAATTTTTGTATTAAATTGTTTGCCGTAATGGCTCATATATAAGTTAAAAATAATATTTGATCCGGCGTCGCCGGTCATGCGTTCGGTTCCGGGCACGTATAATTATTATTGTTTCGGATACAAACATTTGTCCTTAGGAGATTTAACGGTCTTACAACAAAAGATATTTCTAGCTTGAATTTGGAGTGACGTTTGAAAAATGAAAAGAAAAACATAACTTTGACTTCACTTAACATGGAATTAATTAACGAAATCTTTCCTAAACTTATACTATGTTCTATATTATAAAATGTTTCCTTAGCCACAAGGATAACATAATACGCATTCATTAATTTAAATTTTGGAACAATATCATCGTTTCTTTTTATTTTTTATACGTTTATTTGACCATCCTGCAAACGATAAGCCTTGTGTTTTGTTGATAATAATAGCGAAAAATATTTTTCGTGCGTTATGCAAGCGACTTTATTTCAAATAATGATTTCTTTTATCGAAAATCCTAAAGTTCGCAAATTTGTGGAACGAAGGCAGCCTTTGTACATTTGAATTTGCTAAAAATGTTGATGATTCTTCTAATAAGGAGCACGTGATGATTCGTGCTAAAATTACACGCTCAATGATTAAAAATTACACGCTCAATGATTAATCATTGAGCGTGTAATTTTGGCACGAATCTTTTTTTTATCGCGTTTTATATAAAAATTGTGATTATCAGGAGATCGACAAACAAATATCAAATCGCGTTTAGAATTATTTTAAAGTAACTCGCTGAAGCAATGCAGTTCCAACTTTCGTGTCATTTATTATTTTTTAAAGAAAGTAACGGTGTATTCTTTCTTTACTTTAAGGCGACACAAGTACTGTAATAAATTGAGTGCGGATTGCGTTGAACGTAGATGGAATGCTCAACTAACTTAACAAACTAAAAGAAATACGCATTGTTGTAAATTTTCTGTGCTTATACAACACAGCTTTAGAGTATCTTTAGCTAATTGCAATGCCAGTTTTAGTTCTTATGGATTTTAATTCCAAATTAAACATAAAAATAAATTTAAGCTGTAATTACCCATAGCTAACAGTCTTTATTGACAATTACGATTTCTATGACTTCATTATGTAATATACTTTATATATGTAAGAGAAAATTAATTAGAGAAATACAAATATACTTTAACACATAAAGAATTTTTTTTTTATTTTCATAAAGTGAAGTGTACAGAAAACATTTCAATGCGAAAGTTAAAATCGAAATATTCATTCATTAAATTTAAATTTCATTCAGAGCAATTTCATTTCTTCAATAATACCAATATATGTACATTTTTGCAGCCATGAGACTAAAAAGGGCAGAATCGAATTGATTTCCGCACATCTAGGTGCCCTCTATATGTAGAAGTATAATAATAACTATTCTGCTATTGACTTTCATGGCTGTAGCATTGATTAATTATCATTAACAGAATTACATTTATTTTTTTATTTACAACCGCTTTAAAACCAATATTTCATTCAATAAAAAGAAATCTGGATTGGCCTGGGTAGGCAAATTAAATTGGAAAATTTGGGAATACAGACATACTTTTCCTGAAAACCAAATGTAGCACTAAATCAATATCGTGACTTCTTATTGATTGTCCATAAGGATTAATACCATTTTATTCATATCGTTTTAAAAAACCATTGATGTCGATTTTTTTTGGAATAAAATGAAAATCATGTCATGAAATAATAGTTTACGCAGCTCTTCCCGTTAGAACCGGTTCATTACCACGACCTCACAGAAAATCGGCGTATAGTGGAAGTGTTTTTGCTTCCTCGTTTCATCCGGTGAGTGAGGTGGCCGGTGGCCCATACCCCTCCATCTCCCATCTCCTTCCTTCCTCCTGCCCCCTTTTTTCCATCACCATACCCTTATACCATCTGTTCACTCCCCCTCTTCTAAAAATTTCCGCACTTAACTTTTGTTTTGTTGTCATTTTTCGTTTACAAAGAGCATTGTTATCACATTCTTCTTATAGTGGAAAAAATATTCAGCGAGACAAGATCAGTCACTGTAATCCCATTCTTCATATTGTGGAAACAAAATTCAGATCTGTTCTACTAATGCTGTGAATTATAAACAAACTGTCGAACACGCTCTCGAATTTTGAACTAGCTAACCCGATAAACCTCATTTTTCGGTTTTCGATAAATATCTGAAAAATTACCAAACTAATTTTGCAAAATTTTTTTTTTTTTAATTAAAAGAGCGGTTCTCAATTGATATATTTCTGTTGTTATCTATTCAATCGTCCATAGGCTTATGAACCAATATATAAGAACATCATATCGACTTTACAATGTTATAATAAACGTGTAAAAAACTTCGTTCCCCTTTACAACCTATTGCGTTAATAGGATAGATGTAGTTAGAGTAACAGTTTATATTAAAGGAGGTTGCGGAAATCCAAAATTATAATACGCTATTCATAAAAAATACGTAGTTTACATTACATACATAGATAGTTTACGTGTCAAGTATTAAAAAGAAGCACGAGATTTGTCAAATACTAGATGTCACAGTCAATAACAAAAAAAAAACTGATAATGAAAATAAGAAAAGAGGTATTTTATTTGAAGAAAACCTCTTTTGGTCGATTTAGACCACTATGCTATGGTTCGTTGATGTAGATAGATCTTTTACCATTATTGCACTAGTTAGAACATTCGTCATTCCTTGAACATTTCTTTAAAGCGCATAAAGTTTTTAAAATTTACAACTTGTGCTGAAGCATTATAAAAAAGTCCTAAGAAATAAGCGCAGGCAAGAAATCGTTCCATTTACTGCATAAATCTGTCATATGCAATTTTCTGCGATGTGAATTCCATTATCCTCATATTTATTACATGCGCACAGTTCATAATATTTATGTGTATGTGTTAGTCGATAAGGCGAGTTTGTTTTTGCAACAAAATGTTATTTTTAACATATATCTTGCAATGATCTAAATTTATTTTAATATACATAACTATAAAAGTAACATCTATGCAAATGGAATCAATGCAGGCACTCTATAATAAACACACAAATAATAACCAATACATATGATACGAATAAATTTTTTATCACATTTGATATTAAGCTTGAGAATCTCCTTGACAGACTTTAAAGTCCATAAAACGTAATTATTATATAAAAAGACTTATACTCACGCTTATACGGTAAACGGTATAACAATGATAAAATTCAATTACTTTATATAAGTCATAGCAAAGGCTAAGCAGTGATTCCCAGTGGTACAGGAGGACCCTATGGGGTCCATGGGGGACCCGACGGGGGTGTTATTAGATATAAGCTTCCCATGTTTTGACGAGTTTTGGGTATATGGTAGAAATGTAGTAATAGGGGGTTCACCGAAACCGGTAAAGTTTTGATAATCTTCGTTCTTCTCCTGTCTTCAGGCATCTTATATTTCTTTATATTTTACTCGTTTTGCAGAATATGTAAATATTTTATATATCCGCTACAAGGTCGTCAAATAATAATTATCAGAAAGAAGTTTCGTAATGTCGAAAAAGTAAATATAATAAATCAAAATACAAAATCTAATACAACTTATTAATCTAATTTAAAACTTAATTACATATAAAATTATTTTATTACAATTCATTTCGCTGTTAAATGATCGATTATCATAAATTTCATTGGTTGTATAATATAAATTTATATTTGATTTAGAATTCCCCTATCGACGATATATTAAATTATACCCGGCTGAATGCATTTCAGGCGTAAACTACGAACTAATCAGTAAAAAGATAACTTTTTGAATTTATATGAAAAGTTGTTGAGCAAATGTACAGAGAGTTTAGCATAATAGTGTAGACTGCCAACTTCGATTTTCTAAAATGCATTCGACGAAGTCCAGTTATACGCCGCTTTCCTTTAATTTAACGTGGTCTCTCTGAACCATAACTTAAAATACGTTTAATTTTAAATATGAATGATGCTATAGATAAATTCGCATAAATATTTATTACTGAATAAGGACATTTATTTTTATTCTCTGAAAGGTCTAACTTCTCCTATAACTCAGGCAGCATTCAATAGTTGACGTATTAAAATGTGTCAAACTTTATCTATTGTTTATTATACCACACATAATAATGTCACAACACACATACGTTCGATTTTTTCTTTTTATGGATTAGGCTGACAAACGAGCAAGCTGCTCGCCTGATGGTAAGTAATCACCGCCGCCCGTAGACAATTGCAGCATTACAAAACTAGCAAATGTATTGCCAGCCTTTCAGGGGAGGGAATTGTTGAAAGTGGGCATGAGGAGGAGCGTGAGGGAGGATTGGGAAGAACGGGAGAGAAAGAGGGGGAGGGGATGGAGGTAGGGGAAGAGGAAAGAAGTTAAGGGAGATGAGCCACCAGCCATCTCACTCACTGGTCAAAACGCGGAAGTAAAAACACTTCTTTACGCCGATTTTCTGTGAGGTCGTGGTACTTATCCGGTTCGAACCGGCCCATTCAGCAGCGGGGATATAACTAATGTATATATATATCAGCCTATTATATAAACACATGAAGTAGCATGCACAGATATTGTTTGTGCTTTCTTCCGTATATGTCCATGGGCAGTCGCGATCTCTTATCATCAGATGAACCACTAGCTCGTTTGCCCCCTACTCCATAAAAATATAGATTAAAAATATTTATATAAGTAAACGGTATTAATTGAAAACAAGCAAATAACGAACAAAGGACGATGCTACTATTTATATACTTGCAGGCGATTTACTAGGAAACGTGGTGAATGCAAATGGAATCAATGCAGATTTCTCAGTTAAAATGTGTCCGAAAAAGCAAACGGTTCAAAATGAACGCAGAAATGTAAACCACATTTCTTGCTCGGTAAAATGAAACTGTGAGTCGGAGTTTATTGGATTGAACTGATTTTAATGTTAAAACTTGAATATATTTTAATAATATTCCAAAAAAAAAAACTACTTATTTCTGTCAAATGAATACACTAAGCATTTAGTGAATGTCTACAGTCTACAGACTAAAAATAAAAATCGAAAACATTAGTGTCGTGCTTATAGACACTAGATAAGACTTTAGTTTTTTTTTTTTAATTAAATGAAAACTATATAACATTTAGATAATGGCAAAGATTATATCTTGGTTCACATATTATCATATGATATAATCAACTGTTAAAAATATAACAGATCAATGTAATCAAAAAGTAAATATAATTAAATAATTACTTTCCATGTTACTGTTATTTCTAATGCACTTAGTTTTTACGTTCGAATATTTCTAGATAATCGCTTTCTGAGCGGGTTGCTCTTTCAACGTTTATGAAGCGGAAAGTAAAACGTCTAAATCACAGGTGAGTAGAGTGCACTTAATGAAATGAGTTTACCGAGATTAAGATCCAGTAATGTTGCTTTTAACTTACTAGTTTAGGGATATTATTCTTCGTTTTTCGCCAGTTATTTATGGTGTAGGTATAGCATTTTAAACAGACTCGGAATGGAACATGTCAATGAATATGACACTCAAAAGATTTTAGTAAAAAAACAAGTAATAATATGTTCCGCAGTGATACAATCTAACCTAGTATCTCTGATGATAAATAATTAATTTCTAATTATTACTTACTTCCATTCTTATAATTTACAACACAAACAACACTCTTTCGAGAGATACAATTGACGACGTCGAATACATTTTCATGTATTCACGTCGTAGGTTACAATTAAATAAAACCGTTTTTCGGATTTCATCACTCTTAATTTCTTTTTTATCTTGTCGTTTCAGATATGTACTGTACGGTATCTATGAATGTGGAACAGAGCATATTTCACAGTGTATTTTTTTAGGAATACACTTTCGTACGAAGGTATAAGTTTCCAATCATGAAATAAGTGTGACTAATAATGGCCATTAAAAGGGTTGTCATTTTAATACTTGAATTATTTAAAACATTCACTGGTGAAACACAACCATTGTGTGAAAAAATTCCGAACCGCGCGTGCTTCTTAACACAAATGTGTGTTCGAAATAAGTCGCGTCTCGCAGTGCGGTAAACACACCGGTGTGTTTTCCTGTCGGGTCGCCCGTGCAGGCAAAACATATATATTTGCTTTGTCAAAAAAAAATTGTATTAAGTGTGTGGAAAATCGCATCGCTATATTGAACGATTTTTTGGGTCAGCAGTGAATGTGTTACCTCGATTTATCAATCGAATATTGCTCCTACATTGGAAACGTAAACTACCGTATAAAAACATTTTGAACACGCATTGTAGTATTCCCGCATAATATGAAAATGCGTTAGGTTAGGTGGCAGTTCTTAGGACAAAAATATAATAATTTATTCTATATAAACTGACTTTATTTTTGTATCAAGCCGTGGACCTGGTGGCAAGTGACACCTTAAAGGTAGTTGCAAACTATATGACTGCGCTGCATATCACCCGGACATTGAATGAGATATACCATTAGATATACCATACCCTTTATACGCTGAACATATTGCCTGCAAAACCAGATTTAGTAATGTACTATATGTACATATATATACTGCTTGTTAATAGAATCACTGTACCCTGCCTTAATCAAAATTTAATTTATATTATAAGGAAGAGTATAGGTAAAGAGAGTTGTAAAAATTTTAACAATTCCCACATGAGCAAGTTATTAGCCCTTAACAACTTACAATCATAAAACTCACAGTTTTCTGATTTCAGCTTTTCCCTACGTCCCCAATAACGTCAACATTAATATCAAAAAATCGTACGGATTTGTTGCACTGACCTGTTTTCTCCTTATTATGTGCTATTTCTTCTCCTGTGTAAGATTACAGATTTTTAAGTATTAAAACCACTGTATTGTCAAGTAATATGGCATTATGGGGTAGTAGACAAACGAACAACCAAAAATTAAGTTTTGTTGAACAAAATTTATAGTACTTTGCGCTGAAGTTTCAATGTTCGCTTATATTCATTCAAAAGGTAACTTTCGCAGCTGCAGTTATTAGTATTTTATGAGAAACTGCACCGAGTGGAGTGACGACACGGTTACTGCAATATCAGTTGCTCGAGTACAGCTAAATTATGTTGCGAAAGTGTTCAACTTGGCTGTAATATTATATGCCAAAAGGCAAGAAACGATCAAACTTTAATTACTTAATACTATTCAAAATTTTATTTATTTACACTTTGTTGCAAAAACCAAAAAAAAATTGTAATTACAAAAGGTGGACTTTAATACTATAAGGCATTCTCACCCAGTTAGCCGGGGATGTAGACAAATTGTGGTAGGTGCAATAAAAAAATAAAAATTAAAGGATAATCTGTAAATAAGAACAAAAAAAATCAGATAAAATAAATTTATTAATTGATATATACTTATAATATATGATAGAAATAAAAAAAATACATACATAATACAAAAAAATATATATAACGGCGCTTTAATTATTTTAGCCCTAGTTAATTTAGTTTCTTTTCAGCTTAGTTTGTTTGTTTGTAATCGGCCGGAATTATTTTTTTTTTTACAATGTTGATTTATTATTCCGTCGGAGTGGGTAACACCGCTCGACTGTCGTTCGTTGACAGGCAGAGGCCACGAGCTTAAGTGCAAACCTATCAGCTCCGATTCATCGGTTGTAATTCAGGCTACCACCCGTTAATTTGTGACATTTAGTAACGTAATAATTACAAGTATTTCTATGTTACTATCCCATGGTAGGTATTATTTAACTTCATATGCATAGTTATTTGCTAGAATGATAGCGGACAAGACTCATCACTCATAATCTTAATACTTTGTGTAGTCTTGAGATATGGTATTATGGGCTTCACTAAAATTTCTCCCCAACAAAAAAATATAAATTGGCCTTCGCCATAACATGATCGCTACTTGAAAAGATGCAAATTGGACCCGACGACTGAGAAATCTCCTAGACAAGTATAATTTTCTCCTCTCATTTTGTATTTTCGCTTTATTCTTCTAGACATTTGTAAATGTAAATAATTCTTATTTTCAATTATGGGGACTAATGGCATAATAAGTGCAATTTGTACCCAATACCTTAGAGACACAAGTCTCTAGTTCAGAAAAGCACGCTTGCCTTCTCCTCATTTTAAACTCATATTTGATATAAAGTACGATAAACAACGTAGTGGTTTTCTTGCATTCATTTTTATATAGATAAGAAATAGATTATTAGCATTGTGTGTAACAATGTAGTCGCAAATTCAATACAATATTAGTAATAACTTAAAACTCCAAAGCTACCTTTAACTTCACTTAAACTAGTGCCATTAAAATGGGGTCCATTTTATATATTGGTATTGTAAACGCAGTTTATCTGTACAAACTATAACTTATGCACTGGCATGTTACTTTTATTATTTCGAGTGTTCATTGTTTTATTGACAAATAAAACTAGGCGATATCATTTTTTTAAAAATATTGAATATATTTTTATATTTATTACGAAAATTCATTTTAAATATGTTCTAATTAACTTTACATTTAAAGTCTTACGTAAGTTGAAATTTTACACTTAATCAATTTGAGATCAGACGGGCGTGTGTCAAATGATTTTTCATTATTAGTATAGGTTTAAAAGTTGATAAGTATGATAGTTAAAAAAACTCTTTGATGCTAGTGCTGTAGTGGTATTTCTAAGGCACGTTCACAGTAGTATCTAATCGTGAATATAAAAAAAAGTCCTGTATGCATTATTTGTATAAAGGATTTGCTCTTGCGTTGTGATGTTACCGAATAAAGTCGTTACTACTATTATATAATTATTCCTTAATTTTAGATTATTCTAAATTTTATAATATCCACGTAGGTTAATGAGTGTGAATGAGGTCTAGTGGGTTTTCTTTTGCAAGAGTCCCTTAAGTAGTCACTGAACAACAACCTAGTCAGTTGTCAAAATATTGTCATATACCAATATCATAAAAGCTGCAACATCATAAAAGCTCTCGCTGCACGGAAAAGATAGCATGTCAAGCATGCAGCACGACTCATATTCTTTATGTGGATGGTGGTCAAATAAGGTATAGGTAGTATTTAAATCTGTACAAGTAATGCGATATGGGTTGTGAGCTAACGAACTATACGCACGTTCAACCATTTTACTCTTACCATAAAAGCAGTTCCAATAAGATACAGATATATTTTTATTATATATTAGGTCATTAGATATGAAATTAGCGTTTTATGTGCAAATATGTTTAATTAATTGAAATATGTATCATTATCATCTGTGTTCTTTTGGCATTTTAAAGGTAGTTAACTTATTCTATTGCTGAAAATATTTTGTGAGAGTAAGAATCAATAAAATATTCTGTCTCGTCTGAATTAAATTTTCTTCCTTGAAAGAAATTGTCCAAATTCCGAAAAAAAGTGATAATCTATTGAAGATAATTCCGGTGAGTATCGGAGACATCCCAATCGCAACTCCTCTAACTTAACGATCGCTTGTTTATCGTTGTCATGAAGTAACAGTGGGTTAGAGCGCGCTAGTTTCGGTTGTTGAACAGCTTTTCCATCATGGTTTGCAATTGTTGACAAATGTACGCAAACAAATGAACCCATAAGGTCAAAACGGCAGTCGAGGATTTGAAGCTAGTTTTAAATTGTAATTCTAAAACAAACGCCAGATATTTGAGATCAATGTAGTCAGTTCGATAAAATGCTGATATCATATGTAAAGAATATGGAAATGGAAATATTTTTAACAAATTTTAATCGCCGACAAAAATGTTTTAAACGGAAAAATGTATTTTACCATAACATACTGGTAATTAGTCTAAAAGTAATGTGTAAATTTTTCTTTTTATTACAAAAAATGAAATTTCGTATACGTAAGCACAAGTGAACTGTGCCATTCCAGGACATAAACTAACCCGAGGCCAAATCGTACATTAGTGTAATCAAATCAAAACCATATTTAAATAAATTTTAATTATAATAAGGTGGATATATTTTTTTGATGTTTGAAACTAATTATTTAATTGTTTGTTTTTCGAAAAAAGTTATAATAAATTGCGTGTAAATATTGGTTCTTTTAAAATAAATTTAAACAAATCCTACAAATATTATACATTTGAAATATATCTTAAGACATAAATGTTACTTTATTTTACTTTTTCTGATAACTGGTTTGGTGCTACTTAAAATTTGTCTTTGTTTTTAACTTTTCCTATCTGTTTCTTACGTTACGCTGTTTGTTACGTTAGTTAAAATCTTAAATTTTAATTGTAACATGCAAACGAGCGCTATCTCGAGATCCACATAGTATAAAAGTGATTTATTTATCAGATATATTTGGTTATTAAAAATACTGCCACTACAGTGAAGGTTTCAGCTTGCTTCTTAACAAAGAAGCACTGGAACTTACCGATTCAACGGTTTTCTTGGGTATAACTTTAGATAAATAATTACAGTGGAACCCCCATCTTTCAACACTCGCAGGTAAACTCAGTTATCCAATTCGTGGAAACTAGCATTTCCACGGATTAGGCGATCCGATGAAGCTTTACAGAGCCGCATAGGCTAAA
>DWHO01003843.1:0-11594 GCA_018247575.1 Eurytides lysithous rurik
ACCACTGAAGCAATGAATTCTTTTGACCACGACTAATTAAAAAGTTTAATATAGAGTACTATATAATAGAGTGATTAATTATCTAAAGGGATTAGAACATTTTTAATTTGTCACATCTAAAACTATAATTTTCTTACACTACAACAGCATCGAAGTGACAACGTGACTTGTTTTAGAGAAGCTAAGAACAGAGCACGCGGAGGAAGGGCCTTAACAAATTTTGTCGCCCACGGGTGGGCTTCGAACTCACTTCACCTGATTTGGATAGCCCACCTCCACCCACTCGGCATATCGTACCGCAGCTCAGTTACAAACAACTCACAAACGCAAAATACTTATAAAATATCGAATGTAACTTTAAAAGAAAACGAACCGGCCAAAAACTTATAAGACTTCTTACAAGGTAGGTCGTCTTAGCTTTACTCCAAAATTTTAACTTTCCCTTATTTTAACAAAAATAGCATTTAGTGTAGGATTATACTAAACATGGAAATGATTGCTCTTATCTTAAATGTAGTTATTTTGCAAATAAAAACCGGTCATACAAATGCAGAAAGTGAAAATTAAACTAGACGTTATCTATCGATATCTAAAAAACTTAAAAAATAAACGACTAGAGAACATCAGTACTTGTGAATAAGTTACATATTTTAATGTTACCATAACTCGTTTTTTTATTTTTCTTTCTTTCGACATTTCCATATACCGTAAATAGAACACACAAAAATAATTGTATTTCAATGTGGCGATAGAAAACTAAACACTCCTACGTGGCGTTTACAATACTGTGATAATTTCTAAATATACGACGAGGTAAATTCGAACATTCGACTAATTTGCTTTGTGTTACTCGGAAAAATCGACGTACGAATCACAATTGGCCTTTTGTTTCGACCGGTTCGGAAAACATCCCAACGCGACCGTTTTGTTTCCTTCTGGATCATCGCGGTTTGACGTCATAGTTACGTAATGTAACAAATATTGTACAGTGTTGTATTGTAGGCGGAAAATTTCGACTAATACACCATTAATCCAGATTCGATTCTACATCCATTATTGCATTATAAAACACACGACACACCGCAACGACTATAACAAGGACTAATTTATTGACTAGAAGTGGATGCTAAGTTAGAAAAGGAAGTACCTAGTGACTAGTATGACTAAATTATTCGTCCAATCATTTATACAGTCGTTGAATGTTATATCGAAATCATACAAAAGTACATTATTAGTACATTTACAAAGAAACGCCGATATAAAGATTCTATTATATTTTGGACGGTGGCGGACGGCAGGGTCTTGGTCCCGAAGGCGGCATTACTCTTGAACGTGTGCTGACCCCTGGTTCAAATTTAAATACGTTAGACCGCAGTCGTCAAATTACCTGTAAATAAAAAAAATGAATATTTAAAAATCGAATCGACGTTACACAGATAAGAAAAGCAAAACGGTTCCCACTATAGAGTGGGAGTCACGTCGACTCATCATCACATCTCAGAGATCCTGCAAAAATGTATATATGTGAAAAATAATTGTATATAGACTATATACAATTTTTTTTCTTAGCTTTTAGTCCCACAAGACTTTATAAATAAGATTCAATGGCGATGAAAACGAGGAGGAAACTACGCAAAAAACAATTCAATAGTTTTGTTATGAGCGATGCAGGCCACTCATTAGGTGGTTTAATATTATCAAAATTCCCTCAATAATCCCTGTTTACGCAACATTCATTATTTTTTCGTTTTCCTTATAACATGTACGGTCCTGAATACATATTGCAGGAAATAATTACCGGAGTCGCCATGTAAGTATTTGCCGAATTAACTCACGAAAACTCATTAAGAATTTTTCATCTGGTTTTTACCAGATGTACTATATATCTCATCATATCGACAACTATCGGTATCCATATTTGTCATATAAACGTAAGAAAAGGCAAACGAGAATATTGTTGCCCTCTCTTTCTATTCTCATGATACAAATAAAATGGAAAGCTAACAATTCCGAGTAACATATTCTATGAAGACAATATTACTGTACTGGTCAGAGATATGGCATATGTTCAATACAATAGTCTACACGGAGAATTCTGTCAAGGCAAAGGTCAATATGACATGAGGCCGTTTAGGATGCAACTAGAGTATACTCGGTTCGCTCAAGTGTGACGTGGCCTTTGTCAGGCCGTGTGTATGGGTGGCCTTGAAACGAAACAACATGTTTATAACTTGAATCATATACGCGTGTGAGCATTCCACGAATACTCGTATTTATTAGGTCAAACACGGCCGGCGTATCATCTCTCGTTTGCAACAGAATAAGGAACCAAATAAATTTTTTAATCACGATGCATTTTGATTAAAAATTTAAAAACTAAAAAAGTTTTTAAATCACAATGCTTTGCAATTCACAGTTTAAAAAGAAAAACCGAATGAGTTTTGAATCACAATAATTTGTGATAATAAATTTATTTTACACAAATTATTACGACTTGCATAAAATAAATATTATCAAAGCAATATTTTTTTAGTTGCGACACTTTCTTCGATTATTGTTTTTTACTTATTTATTTATTTGCACACCAATATAACATCATTACAGCGTTAGCCAAGGCAATGTTATTGGATATTTTAATACTTTATACAGTTATTTTCAATAACTTTATGCGCTGCCCTTATGTATTCTAGCAAATAGAAACAAACCAATATCCTACATAATAGTATGAATTAAATTTATGGCGCGAAACAAGGTGTCATATCGGTGTCAAATTCAAGATTTCTGAGAAACTGCTGGTGAGAAAAAGAAGAATAAAATTTTATTCTACTCAAGATGAAACTCGGCGTTTATCTAGACTCTGCTTAGATCTATTTTCTATTCATAAAAGTATACCTGACGTAAAGGGTGCTTGATTGTAACAAAACCACGCTTTTAAAACTATCTTCTGTATTTCTTTTCTGAACGAAAACTTGATTTAACAAAAACTTTGCTAGTGAGCTGCTGTTATAGAAAATATACGGAAGATAATTCAATATATTTTCTTTTACCGATTCAATATCAATTTAGGACACAAAACCCTTTCAGGTGGGAATCAAATCGGAAAATGTTTATTACACCTTTAATAACCAATTATTATATATACAGTAATTCCCCCTATAACACGCCACTGTTATAACGCAATTTCAACCCCTCGTATAACACGAGTATTCCGCCCTTACAACGCGGGGATTTCTCATGTTATATTTCTGTACTGTGAAATTTATTACAGTTCATAATTAGTTTCGCGTACCTTTGCACGTAGGTCAATTGTGTTGCTATAAAAGAAAACAAAATTATTTAATCAAATTTGTGTATTAAAAGGTGCAGAAATTTTATAATTGTAAATTTTGTTTTAAATAAAATATTTAGTTTTAAGCCATGACAAATGAAAAGGAAACAAAACCTAAATTAAAAAAGAAATTTATTTCTCTACAACAAAAAATTGATATTTTGGATCGACTAAATAATCGTAAGACAGCAATAGCAAAGGATTTAAACCCCCTTTAACGAGAAAAGTTAAAAGTGAATCCTTTGTACATTTTACACGGGGTCGTAAAACTCGCATTGTACGGGAATACTCCTACAACGAGTTTTCATACAACGCGGACCCAATCTACCGTGTTATAGGGGTTACTGTATATTTTTTTTAATCCTTTACCGCGGATGTTCACAACCTTTCTTTGTTAATAACCAGTCGCTCGAAGCGAAAGTGACTTGTGAGAGAATTACATTATGTGTCGTTCTTAATCATACGTGTGAAAATAAAAAAAAATACACTTTCTTCGTCGAGTCACCGTCCGAGGCCTTGCTGGCGTTGATAACAGACGTGCGTATATTGAATACAGGGCTGATAACTTTTACATATCGACGAATTCCGAAGGTGAGTTTTATCTCGGCTTAAAAATTTCACTTGCACGCCTTGGTAATATTTTATCAAAAATGATTAACGTAACACAACCGGCTCGTTAACGCAACATTCTAAAGAGACGCATTCAAAAATTTGCATTTTAGTTTGCAAATTAAATTAATTTGATGTTTGAAATAAATTTAGGATCTCATTGTTTTTTTCCGCCTCCAGGCTTTAGACAAAAAGAATAAACTGCCGTAGGTTAAACAGAATTGAGAAGCGATAATATAACTGACAAAATCATCGTGTATCGAAATAAAAAAAATATGAAATCGTTACATACGATATCATTGTTTATTCTTAATCCTCCAAGCTGTCGACAAAACAATAAACTGCCGTATGTTAAACAGAATTCAGAAGCGAGAATATCACTGGCAAAATAGTCGTATATTGAAATTAAAAACAAAATGAAATTATTTCATACGATCTGTTACATCAGAAGTATTAAGTGTCTTTAGCTTCTTTTAGTATTATTTTAACTAATCTATAAATTAGAAAGGGTGTTTGTTAGCCCATTATTCTTCTTCAAAAAACTTAAAACCTTAAATCAGAAAAAGTATAATAATAAAAAAAAGTCAACAGAAATACGATCCGAAATTGAGGTATACGCGAATGGAGTCGATTATCAAGACTAACTTCACTTGTTCATTAAAATAATAAGTATACGGCAAGAGATGAGTTGTACATTTTACAGGAAAATGTTAATCTATATATATATAAAAATGAATGTTTGTCTGTATGTCATCGATGAACTCAAAAACTAATGGACCGATTATTGTGAAAATTGGTATATGTATGTATTTTTCCACGGAGAAGGTTTGTATAATACGCTCATAGATGTAACTCGCCACGAGGTGGCGCTGCAGAGTAGCAACTTCTGCCCCGTTCAACCGATTGTCATGTGGCGTAACAACGCGCGCCGGGTACAGCTAGTAAAGCATAAATAAATAAATAAATGTATCACCGCGCTAAGGTCTTCATTTCCCATACATATTGTACATAAGATGTTAGCTAATATTAAATAATAGCAAACGAAAGAAACAAAACGAGTTACTTGTAACTGTGAAAGTTGACTTAAACTTATATTTTCGCAACATTTTTATGCAACAACAGAAGTGCTATTTATCGATATTCATTGTGACATATTCTCGTACTAAAGTGGGCCAAAATTTAAAACCTCGAATGTCCAGGAGTTCCACTGTGGAAGATACCACACACGTGGGCCAAAGGCGAACCGGACAACTTCAAGGACCAGGAGAGCTGCATAGCCATGCTCCCGGATGGCAATTTCGCTGACGTCGACTGCCACGACCCTTTGCCCTACCTTTGCTATAAGAAGAATACAAACAGGATGGTCATGAGTGGCTGCGGCACCACGGACAATGGTAATGAACGTTTATATAGATACACTAATTGACTTTATGTCATTGTCCGTTATTGTCATTATTATTAAGTTCTTGATTTCAAATTTTGTCATTCGTTTATGTTTTGATTTGATTATTATTAACTTTTACTTAACTTACTTAACATTTCACATAACTCCTACATTTTAAAATTAGTTAATTATTTGATTGATTTTTCTTTTTTTTTTATTATTTATTACGTTGTATTCTTCCTGGCGAATTAACTGTCGTCATTAAATATGTGTGACTATAAGAGCATTGACATAACAACTGTTTATCCTGCACGAACATGTTTTTACAAATAAATGATAATGATTATACATACTACACGCGTACACGTAATACATGCGTACACGAACAAAAACTTTGGCAAGAGAAATAAAAAACAATATTATATAAACAACTGTTAAAAAAAGTTTTTTTACGATATAAGGTTTGACTGTTGACGCGGAACGCCTAGCCATAACGCCACCGTGCCATTCAAAGCCTGCTTAGGACACTAAGCCGACCTCTCAGCATTCGAGCTTACTTCAAGTCACCGCTAGATGGCGTCGACAAGTAGTTGATGGACGTTTTACGCGTCCATCTGGCACATCTTACTTTCAGGCAATCGAGCAACCAGCTCGTCGCCAATGCCCTTTTTTACGTGGAAAAAACACTTTACGGATGGAGTGCACTAAAAAACCAACCTTGCACCTGTCACTGTCGCATCAGCCGGGGAATACGAAGACGGTAATCTTCTGCGACCCCGGCGCGACAATGGCCTCTTGTCTACGAGTGCTAGAACATCTGATCTAGCCATATGGTACTGTGCCAGTGCAATTAACATAGCACCCCTTTTGGGCAACATTTTCAGCTGTAGGCACACCCATAACTACCGCGCACGGGCTTACTATCAGGTGACGCACGTAGGCCAGTCTATTGCGCCCTGGTCTTCGGCGACAGATATCAAGGGTGGCAGTTGCCTCCCTTGATCTTTCCGCGACCTCCTTCTAGGTGACACTGTCTTTGCAATATGGGAAGACAGCTCTCCACGCCCTAACCACCATAACATGAAGGAAACGCCGGAAGTGAGAGTTCGCACTCCACGATAGCGCACAGCTCTCTACGCTGTTCCGTCTAGGCTTGGTACTCCTCCAGCGCATGTGGGGCCTAGGCAAATACGTTCCGTTGTAGGCTCCCTCCCCACCACACAAAACAGATACGATATCTCAAGAGGATCTGCATTACGCGGTAGGTAAGGGTGCCGTATCGTCTGTTCAGTCACCTACTGACAACAGGCCGTATAGTCTCCAAGGTTCTTAGCCTTCTATCTAAACTAGTAATATTCTAACCTAACCGAACTCAAAAACAGCAACACAAATCCACCGCCGTCTTCGGAATTTAAGCCCACGAACTCTGATTTGTAAAGCGTGGACCTATACAACTAGGCCACGGAGGGAGCAGTTCTTTTTCCTTGATGGAAACTTGACAATGCAGTAAGTTTGTCTCCTGATTAATCCAGAGTACGTGTTCGACTCGGGTACGGGCAGCTGCTACAAATTCCACACGGTGCCGCGCACCTGGTCACGCGCGTACATGGCCTGTGCGGCGGAGGGCGCGCACCTGGTCATCATAAACAGCGAAGCGGAAGCGAAGTTGGTGAGGGAACTGTTCGCGAAGCATCCGGGCGGCAGCATGCTCGGAAACTTCTGGAAGGACGTCGCGTTCGTCGGCTTCCACGATTGGAACGAGCACGGCGAGTGGCTGACCATACATGGTATGTTATTGCTGGTGTTCAAATTCGGTATGGAAGTTAAAAAAATAGTAGTACTTGTTAGCTTCCTCAAATGCATTCAACACAGTGTATCAAGATATCCTCCTCATAGTTCTTACCTATCGCACCTGCATATTGGATTTTCGGTATTTTCTCTGAGTGGTATGATACCATCGTTTTGTAATTTTTTCCCTTAAAAAATATCCTATTTTCACGGAAGGCAGAACTCGGTTTACGCGGGACTAGGGACCTCTGTTTGGGTCGATGTCAACGCTGACGTATCGCAAGGCAGTATACTTTCTCCCTTATTGTTTTCTCTTTTCATAAACTGGGGTATTAGTGATATGTTTTCATTAAACAAACGGCCGATTAATTTACAAACACATAAGGCAAATCGAGATCCGAGACGTTCTTATTTGTAAACCAATCCAATTTCGACTTTGACTTTAACACAAACACTGCTTTGACTACAGGGGAAACTCTAGCGGAGGCGGGCTACGCGAAATTCTCCGGCGGCGAGCCCAACAACGCGACCACGGGGGAGTTCTGCGGGGCGGTGTACCGTTCGGCGCTCTTCGACGACCTCTGGTGCGAGAACAAGTACGCGTTCATCTGCGAGAAGAGCCCCGACAGCCTGCTCTGCGATACGTGAACCATCAGCCGCCCTTACATCATCTAGTATTCTTACGGTCGTATTCACGAAAAAAAAAACACTTGTCGATGGATTTAACCATAAATTTTTTTAATATTTTTTTCATTTTTTTTTTATGCAATCGGCTGACAAACCAGCAAGCGGCCCACCTGATAGTAAGCGATCAGTACTGCCCATTGGCATTTGCAATATCAAATGACTTGGCAGCCTTTAAGAAGGGAAATTTTTCGAAAGAGGGTATAGGGAGGAGTGAGAGGGAGCTGAGCCTGTACTGTGGTAACCAGACAACTGATACGAATACTTATATGTTTTAAATGCATACTTATATAGATAATTAACACCCAGACACAACAAACACCTCTGCTCATCGCAAAAATATTTTGTCCTGGATGGGAATCGAACCCGCGACTTTTCGGTTTGCTGTCAGTGCACTATTCTTCACACCGACGGGCCAGTCAAAAATTGTTCTATAAGCTAATGAAACATTCGATAAAAATGGTTATTAATAAACGTTCCAAGCTAAGATTAGTTTTATTTTATTTTAAACGTAAGATAGAAATATCTTGTTTTACAAGGGCGTATTACATACATACACCTCTGGGTATTTGATCCGGACCAATTATCGTAGTCCGTACCGATATTTATCTAGCATGGGAATTGAACCCACGACCTGAGTCGCCGAGGCCAATAGCTTAGCAACTGCCCTGTACGGGTCATTAGTTTCTAGTGTCCCATAACTTACTTTCTTTTAGCATTTTAACACGCCCATTCTCATAAAAAGAGTCCAATTGGGTGAAAATAAAACAATTGTGAGGAAACGATGGAAAAAAATCTTGAAATATGTAAAGTCCGCCAACCCGCAGTGGAGCCGCGTGGCGGTCTATATCAAATCAAATCAAATCAAAGTATATTTATTCAAGTAGGCCTAGGT
Source organism: Eurytides lysithous rurik (assembly GCA_018247575.1). Lineage (NCBI taxonomy): Eukaryota > Metazoa > Arthropoda > Insecta > Lepidoptera > Papilionidae > Eurytides > Eurytides lysithous. The sequence goes on from DWHO01003843.1 coordinate 8,689, forward strand.
TGGATCGTCATATTTACATTTTGTTCATAAGAAAGCTACTATCGGCTCGGAATGCAGTTCTGTTGGGAAGAGCCGGCGAGAAACTCAACAGTTGCTCTTTTAAAATACGGTTACAGGACGTTAAGCCTTAATACAATGTATTAAAAATACTTTACTTGACGAGAAAAAAAAATTAGTACCTGAGAGGCAGAAAAATACTAAAAAGACATATACTATGTATATATGTACTACAGAAAAATAATAAATTGAAGAGTCGTTGCCTCTCGTCCATCTGACCTCTTCAAGAGGTACATTGAAATTATTATTGCGCCAAGGGTGATGCATGCTCAGTATGGGTGCATACTTTATTAAATAGAATTAAAAAATGACCTGCTGATATTGCTGACAAAACTACGTTCGTCGGCGTAAACCCGATGTAAATAATTTTCCACTTCCAATGATATCGACAATAAATTTGGTGGAGTTTTTGAACCCCAACGTCAAGTTTCTTTTCGGAGTTCAAGTCTTTTTTATGGAGTAGGCTGACGAACGAGCAAGCGGCTCACCAGATGGTAAGCGATCACCGCTGCCCACATTTGTAACATTACAGAACTTACAAATCAAATTATGTTTATTCAAATAGGCCTTTACGAATCGTCATTCTTACATTTTGTTCGTGAGAAAGCTACTACCGGCTCGGAATGCAGTTCTGTTGAGAAGAGCCGGCGATGCGAAGAAATGCGTTGCCAACCTTTAAGGGGGGACATTTTTGAGGGAATTTGAAAGAGTGGGAAAGGGAAGATGAAGCGGGAGGGTGAGGGGAGGGTATGGGGGCAGAGGTAGGGAAGGGAGTGAGAGAGGAACGGAAAGGAAGGGAGGGGTAGGCCACCGCAACCACACTCGTTGAACGAATCGCGGAAGCAAGAACACTTCCGCTTCGCACCGATTTCCTGTGAGGTAGTACTTATCCGGTTCGAGCGGGTGGAAGAGGGAGGAAGGGAAATGGGCCACCGCAACCACACTCATCGGACAAAACGCTTTCACTTGCTATGGCACTTATCCAATTCACTCATTGAGCCGGCCCACTCAGCAGCGGGAGCAGCTGCGTGGCTCTACCGCCGTAAGAAAACGAAGGAATGTCTTTCAGCAAACCAGTCGGTAACCACGATCACAGTTTATTGTACATAATTGTCATTGGCCGGCAATCCGTCCTTACACGGTGATCGAACTCTCGCATGGCGCGACGTCTCTCCTCTGCGCTCCCGACGCCCATTCCGTGGCTCCCCCTCGCACACTGGCAACAGCCTCGACAGCAGCAGAAGGGGCATCTAGCCTTCACGGAGTCCCAAGCACCTGGCGTGATAAATGATCGGCGTGAAATAATAATAATAATAATATCATCGGGTTTGCGCATTTGCCAGTTTGCGAGTTTTGTAATGCTGCAAATGTCCATGGGCGGCTTTGATCACTTAACATCAGGTGAATCGCTCGCTCGTATGTCAGCCTAATCCGTAAAAAAATCGGACATCTCACACATTGCCATCTGATCCCAAACTAGGCAGAGCCTGTACTATGGTAATCAGGTAGCTGAGATACTTATATATTTTTTAAATACATACTTATATAGATATTCAACACCCACACAAGAAATACCTATGCTCATCGCACAAATATCTTGTCCTGGGTGGGAATTGAGCCCACGACCTTTGGTTTTGCAGTCAGGAGCACTAACTACTGCATCAGAAAGGAAGGACGATTTTGCAGAATCCGCCTGGGGTTGGTTTTTCATGGAGCAGGCGGGCAAACGAGTAAGCGTCTATGGAAAGCAATAACCGCTACCCATGGACATTTGCAACGTCGAACGATTTGCAAATGCGTTGCCAACTTTCAAAGTGGGAATTTCTGGAAGGGAAAAGGGAGGGGGAGAAAAGGGGGGAGGCAGAAAAAGGAAAGGAGAAGCTGGAAAAGGAGGAAGGGTCAGGGGTGGGCCACCGGCTACCTCACCGGAATACGCGCAAGTGCAAACACTTCCACTTTATCAATTTCTGTGAGGTCGTGGTACTTAAGCGGTTCCAGCTGCCTACGGGAGCAGCTGCGTGGCCCTACCACCACAAAAGGGCTTGGTAGTAATACATTTCTAGTTTCCTACTGCCGAGCGGCGATGTAAGCATTACCACATTCCGGTTTGAAGGGCAACATTGGCAGAGTAATTAATAGAGATGTTTGGACTCGAAGGTTTGGACGAGTAGCGCAGCGCAGTACTGAAGGTTCTGCGTAGCATTGGTTGGTTATGCATAAGAGAGCTATTCGCGCTGTCTGTAAGCTTAGTGTATGAGTGTCATTAAGAGAAAAAATTAAGACTATAAACATATTGACTGTCGCTTCTCAATACGTGTATGAAAATGTTATGTGCGTCCACAAGAGCATTGATGATTTTCCCAGGAAGTGTGACGTGCATAGCATTGATATAAGAAACAAAAACAAGTTTTACCCGAGACCAGTTTACAGCGAGTCAGTTCATCGTGAACCCCTCTCAACCCCCTCAATCATTAGACGTCCAAAAGTTATCGTAAACCAATCAAATTTTCAATAACAAAATTTCGACTTTGACTTTGACTATGGGCGTGCGGGTCGCTGACCATCAGGGGACTTGCTCGTCTTGTCACTTCGACTAATAAAACAAACTAAAACTGCTAAAAAAGCCTATTCTGACATCGCACGATATCATTATCTACAGTGTTTTTAGACCCAACCGCCGCCGCGGTGAGGGGTAGATTGGCGCTCGTAAGCGCCAACTCTAAACCGAGTCTTTGAACTGGTTGAGTATCCGGCCGAGTAATGACTTTTAACAGAGCAACTGTTGAGTTTCTCGCCGGCTCTTCTCAGCAGAACTGCATTCCGAGCCGGTGGTAGCTTCCTCACGAACT
>DWHO01003844.1:0-11593 GCA_018247575.1 Eurytides lysithous rurik
CCCGTTTTTTGATTCTCTGTTTGAAAGTGACAAATGCGTAGTAGCATTCGGAAGAAAGAGATAAACATGTTGGGTCATTCTACTAGCAAACTGATTGTGCTGTAAAGCTGTAAGTCATAGAGTTCAATTCTATTCTCAATTACGAGTACCCAAATGATTGAGTATTTTAATGCATCAAGACTCGATCACCCGCGTTTGAAAAGTGATCGAATCAAAGTGATTCAACCAATCGTGATCGACACAGGTCTAATCTGTACCTGTACTTCTTTGACACATATTTGTTCATTTGTATTTGTTAATTATTTTTATCTTGAATAGTAGTTGAAATATGTAATTTAAGTCGTGTTTAAGTTAATTTAAGCAACGGAGAGTTTGAAAATATTCCACTAAAGATCTACTTACCACACGATATCTAAGAAATGGGTGCTTTGTTTGGAAAATCTAAAAAACCTGCAAGCCGAGTGACCGAACAAGATAAGGCAGTGTTACAACTAAAACAGCAGAGAGATAAATTGAAACAATACCAAAAGAAAATAGAATTAAACCTAGAAAGAGATCGACAGTTAGCAAAGAAACTTCTGGCAGAAGACAAACGAGATAGAGCAAAACTTTTACTAAAAAAGAAGAGATATCAAGAACAATTGCTTCAAAATACCGACACGCAGTTAGAAAAATTAGAACAGCTTACTCATGATCTTGAATTTACACAAGTAGAACTACAAGTATGGACTTTTTTTCTATTAATGTACCTAATAAAATTTTATTTCAACATAATATATTTTGGCTGTAGGAGGCATATAAAATGTTTCACGTCCCTTTTATATAGGTTTCTTACCTACTTCGTTAATTAGTGACACAAATGTTACATACATAAGTTTCAAAAAGATTATATAAAAAAATGATATGATTTTAATGGACAGGAGCGATTATTTTAGATTTGTCTTTTTAATTAAATGTACATATAAACTGGAGTAGAGGATTGTAGTTTGTTAATTCTCTAAATATTTTATAATTATTTTTAGGTGTTGGAAGGCTTGAAGACTGGAAATGCTGCTTTAAAGAAAGTGCATGATATCCTAAATATTGATGAAATTGAAAAAATTATGGATGAAACTAAGGAGGGAATTGATAAACAAAAAGAGATTGATGAGTTAATTTCAGGATACATGACAACAGAAGATGATGAAGCTATTGAAGCAGAGCTCGAATCTATTCTTGATGTTGCTGATCAACTACCTGACATACCCACAGATAAAATTCCTGAAATACAAACAGATGAAACACCTGTTAAACCACAAAGAGTTAAAGATAAACCAAGTAAAATTGCGATAGAAGCTTAAAAATTAATATAAGAGACATAAATCTGTAAACAAACATTGTACATACAACATATATAAACAATATTTCAAAGAAGAAAAATGTGTTTTTGTGGATATCCATAAAAAAATTAAATATCATTTTTTATTCCTACACTATATCTTACAACTGATTGCAAATATTACATATTTTTTATGTATAGTTAAAGAACAAGGGCTGCGAATCTAAAACAACACTAGGATGAGTAATGTTTGTTTAGTAGAGCAATTGCAGGTATCCATATCTATAATTTTTTATCTGAGGTACTGCACCACCCAGAAATATAAAATGGGACCCACTAGAAAATTCATCTAAAAAAAAAATGTATAACCTAATTTTTAATTACATTACTAGTCAGTATTCCTAGTGAAGTATAAGGAGCAAATTTAAGATTAGCACAAATGGTGTAGTAGTTTAGTTGGTCACCTCAACAACTGCTATTGCACCATGTCACATGGAACAAAAATTTGTGATCCACAAATAGCTGTCCTGAGTCTGGTGTGTTTTATGTCCCATCTGGGAGCACTTGCAACATAGAATTTTATTTTACAGGAGGTGTGTTTTGGTTAACGATTGTTATGAAATGAATCTGTGAAACAAGCTTAAACTTAAAAAGGGCTACCAAATCACTGATTATTGTAATGTTATTACAATAATCAGTGATTTGATAATATTAATATTATTTTATAACATAATTTTTTATTTATTAATAACACACGCCAACAGCATTACATCATAAGATTTTTATCATACAGATAAAGGCAAAAGACAATGGGTATGTGTGCCAATTACAGGTATTTACTACATTTATATAAATAAGACAAGTCATAATCTACTTAGTTTAACTAACAAACATATTCAAATTGTTTTTCATGATATAACATTATTTAAAACATTTACGTTGATACATTATTTAGGTATGTAGACAGTCATATAGTACATATCTTGGAATAAGTATATGTCTATGCCTGATGTACAATTTTGCTTGTATTCTGTACAAACTCTTGAGAGAAGAGAATATTTAAAGACTAGTAATGGGATGCCTTGAATAGGTAACAAAGATGTTATTGGAAGTAAAAATTAAATATTTTTGTGAGGTAGTTAAAATCTGTATTTCCAGAAAATTGGTTTTAGAAACATGATACTTAGTGTTTTAAACAAATAATATGAGGTATGGTGGAAGATACCTGAAGAATGGAACACCAAGTGTGGGAGTGTAGAGGGACCGCTGTATACTTTCGATACGTTGCGTTACATAGCGGGGACTCCAAATAATTGTCGCGAAAAAAATTCCAATTGACTGCAAATACGTGAATTATATTATTTTCAACCTCGAGGATATAAAAGCTTTGGTAATTTTTTTTAAAACCCTAGCATTCTCGCGCAGTGGGTGAGAAACATGGAAAAATAGCCAGTGGCAATGGATTCAGGCAACTGTTATAGCGTTATTTACTCTGTTAATTGAATTTTTACATTAGTAGAAATTAGTATGTAAAGTATAAAGGCATAGGAAAGAGGAATAAAGAACACATTTTACTTTCATATTTTAATCTCATCCATATCAAATTATTACCGAACATAATTTAAGACTTTAATTCACACTATTGTGTCTATTATTTATGATTTTTCTATAAAATATAAATTAGTGGGGCACCGTTAAAGGTAGACATTACCATATGCCTGTGATATAAAATTATCCCAATGTATTGTTAGTTTAAGAAAACTTAAAATACCAGACGATTTAAAATCGTGTAATACCTCTCTCTTTCAATTATAACATATATAATTAAATTCAAGTTTACATAAAAGATATATTCCTATTAGTCTTAAGTTTGCTACAAATACAACTAACAAAAGTTAGACCTAATTATGTACAAGTAAATACAAGCTATAATAATTATGTTTACAAGCTGTGTATACAACAATAGTTATATTGGAAGTGATTATAACACCACTCCGTTTGCCCGAATCGCCTAAATTTAAGCAATACAATCACATGGCAATATCTGTACAAGTCTCATCTACATGTATCTCCGTAATCTATCACACCTTGTACTGTACATAAATGGCAAAAAAAAACTATCTTTTAAAAATGTTCACAGATTTAACATAACTTCCAATTACTGAATAGCGACTTAGTTCTCATTGTGATGTGGTCCCAATTCTAAAGACAATGTTGTTACTTTAGATTTTTTTATGCTTTTAAAATTCTGTTGGCATAATCTACATTAAATGTTACAATGACTATCAGTTAACTTCACTGTCAGATTTGTCATAAGTGTTAGTATTAATGTTTTTAGAAATTTAATAATAATATATTTATCACAAACTTTATGACACAGTATACAAACTATTAGACAACTGTAAACATTGTAACAAAAAATAATTCTAATGTTTCGAAAATACGCGTAAAGGCGCATTTTACTTCAATGTATTTCAATTTTCACAGAGAATTTAAAACCAGTATAGTATTATCTGCTTAAGATGTAAATTCATTTCCACATCTTTAATTTTATTTTTTAAGTTGTGATATTAAAACCCTAATTATATTCAACATGATTAAAAAAGTAATAAAAATACAATATATAGCTATGGACCACACATTAACCATAACCCATGAAAAAATGCCAAATTTTATTAGTATTTCTAAAGTATGAAAATATTCACCAAAAGGAATGTAATTTATTGCCAGGCCACTGTGTGAAAGACAACAAAGAAATTTGTCACAATATTATCATTTTGGATCCCTAATCATAAGTGGGTAATAGTGTCCAGTCATCATTTTTAAAAAATAGCATGAAAACAAACCCGATGTCAGATCAAATTACAATGAATTTAGTTTTATTTTCACTGAATGAACCTTCTTTTTACAAAATATTACAGATGCTACACCACCACAAACTGAACATATAAATACCATTCACAGATTAACATTTCCAATGTCTGATTCTTCTTAAATCCTACCCTATGAAAATAGTAAAGAACTTAGTTACACATTTTGTACATATTTCATACCTATGGCAGTTATTTTATCGCCTTCACATAGTCAAAAGAGGTCCTATGTTAATAATATACAAACTTGGAAAACTTTCACTTTTCGTATATTATATTCATCACTGCAACTGTATGGAAGAGTCAGGTACTAGGATAATGTGTGGTTTGAAGGTGAGTCAGCTGTCCATAAGCAGTAGTAAGGCGTCAACAGTGCAGTGACTGGGAGAAAGTTCTTGCTAGTAATTGACAGTGACTGGGTGATGGGATATCGCGTTGCTGGCATGATGCTGCGTACTCGGTGTATGCGTGAATGTAGTCACGCTGGGCGCGGCCGAACCAGTTCCAGCTCGAACCTGCTGCAATTATAGAAAAAATAGATTTTATCACTGCATATAATTCATTATCATTTTATTATGATATTGGGGGGTAAATTCATTTACAATGATCACATAAATATTTTCAGAAGGATAGGAGATGTCACTAAGCATATTCTGGTGTTAAGTTACATAAACATTTTATTTATTTATGATTTGTTTTACACACCTTACTCTAAGAGATTACAGAAGGCCCGTAGGCACTCTCTTTTAGGTGTAGATTGGAATAACCTGGGTTGCGCTGAGAAATTATGATAGGTAACGAGCTTACAATATATAAGGAGATTTAAATAAGAAGAATGTAACAAAAGAAACAACTTAAAACAAAATAAATTAAAAATAAAATAATATATAATAAAATAAAATCCTTAAAATATATAAATGTATACACATACATAAATGCATATAAAAATTCATATTCATAAATAATATAATAATAATAATGCTGATAATAATATACATCATAAAACTTTACCAAAATCAACTTAAATAATAATCTCATAAGAAGTGCTTAAAGAAGGCTCTGTTAGAAACCTTATGGATGTCTCCAAACAAAGAGTTTCAGAGTAGCGAAGTTTGTACAGTATTGAGAAACTAGTATTATGTTTTGGAATTGTAACCTTATGATTAGAAAATTTCTTTCTTAATGTGAGATATTGAAAGTTATTAGTTATATGTTTGGTAATTGTATTTTTTGTTATATAGTAATTCTACATAGTTTAACAGAAATTAATATTTACCCTGATATATTAATTACATTTATAAATATCAGCAATATTTAGCCCTTTATACAAAATTAATTAGGTGATTATAGACGGAGCTGTGGTTCAAAAGGAATTTTTCCCATATGAAATATTTAAAAAAATATTAAAAATTTTATGTAGCTTGAGAGTAAATGGAATAATACAAAAAAAATAATTAAAAACACTTACCTGGTTATTAATTTGCATAACAGCATTTTGAGAATTTTGTGTGACATCTTCCTCTGCTGGCCGATTATCATTAACTACTCTGTAAAACATTTAATATATTCAATAAAATATTCTATTTATAAATCTTAACATGTGTAATATAATTACGATAACCAATTAGGATAACCAATCACTATGTGAATAGATACATAACATGGAATATATTGATTAAAAGTATTATATAAATACTACATCTTAAGAGTAATAAATTATCCATATCTTTTGAAAATTATTGTGCTATATATTGCTTTATGAAGGCACATTTGCACAAATAACATTGATTATACAAAAGGTTTTATGAATAATCAGTAAAAAATATTTTTTTTTAAGCTATTTTTACTGATTTTTATTAATTTGCATTTCAAATTGTTAAAGTGAGACTGCAGATACAGGATAATATTAATATTATATTGTTATAAAATTGTCTTTGTGATAACTTGAATAACTATTAAGGTAAAAATGGACAAATACCAATGCTTTGTACAATATTAAGCATATGGCGTTAATTGATTTTGATTAGGATTTACTAACGAACTTTGTTTAAAAAAAAAATTTATTACTCAAAAAGCAGTAAGGCAAAGGGATGAAACATTAAGGCAAAAGGCTGAAGCAGTCCAAGTAAATTATTCGCTATTAAGTCTACGTCTTTATGCCCAGTAATTACGCTAGCCCGTGTAAGTCATTAGTATGCATGTATTTATATGTTTGTGTTTATCAATCTTTGTAATCTAATTGATTGACTCATATATGGGATAGCTATTACATTGTGTTAAGGCTTAACATACTGTAATAGTATTTTAAAAGAGCAACTGTTGAGTTTCTCGTCGGCTCTTCTCAACAGAGCTGCATTCTGAGCCTGTAGTAGCTTTTACACCAATAAAATGTAAATATGACAATTCAAAAGTGCTTGTAAAGGCCTATTTGAATAAATATATTTTGATTTGATTTATTGTGGGTATGTCAATAATTACCTGATATCATGTTTCCGTTCAGACCTATCTGTGTTGTCCTTGTCACAATCACCACATTGCTCGCTGTCGACGGTTTGTTCGTTATTAGCCGCGGCGTCGCCCGTCGACTCGTGAGTACGCTGATGTGTAACCAAATGACCTGAATAATATTATTGTCAATTCAAATATAATAATGCATACCTTTAAAACAGCACTCTTTTTAACTCTTTTCCATTATATTTTATGAGTGTGTTATTAGAAGACAGTCTATACTTTGTCTTGTAACAAGGCAATCCTCAAAAAAAAAAAAAGCTGCTCACACAACTTCTATACCCACAATATGATCTATGCCTCTATGTACACTAATTGTTTTCTAAATTTCTTTTTAATTTCAACATTGGACTGTTGTCAAAACCACAGAACTATATATCGATGCTGGAAAGCAAAAACGTAATAAATGACACATGGAAGTCATTTTTTTAATAAAATTGTTGAAATCAGTAAATTAAACCAAATCAATTGGTGTATGTCTGGTAAAATTTTTTGGTTTTGCTGGTATTACGTTTTTGCTTTCCAGTGTCGGTATACATATATATTGGAAGTGTAACTCCCACATTTTGTCAATAAATTTCCATAGAAATATAATTTGTCATGGATAAGGAATCAACTTATTATGATTAAGCCTTGAGTAATATATAATAGTAATATAACAGTTTTAGTACCTTTACAAATAAAGTCCTTTGAGCAAACATCACATCTAAAAGGTCTATTTCCATTGCCACCTTTTTGATGCGATCGTTCATGGAATAACAAATTGCCTTTCAATGGGAATGATTTCCCACATTCTCCACAACTAAAGGGTCGTTCACCGCAATTGTGTGCTCTGTAAAAAATAAATAATAAACTTTAATGAAGAAAAGGTTGCATGACTATGGAAAGACTGATTCTTTTCTAATATATTTTTAATAGCATTTTTTATCATCTTTAAAATATTAACATTTTGGGTTATAACGGTGTTTAAAACACATAAAACACGAACAAACACTATAAATTTCATTATTACATTAAAATTCAAATATTTGCCCTAGTTGAGAATCAAACCCACAAATTGCAATAGGTTATATAGGAGAAAAGAATAATGAGGCATAAAATAAGAAAAAAAAATGTGGATAATTGCTAAAGTTATGGAACAGAAAAAAAAAATCACCTTTGTCATATGTTGGTGAATGTTTATAATTGCTATTAAAACAAACCTCATATGAGCTACAAGGTGCTCTTTTCTTGTAAATGGCTTGGAGCAGACTTTGCAAGCGTGAGGCGTGTCTCCCGTGTGTTGCTTCAAATGGTTGATAAGGTGTTCCTTTCTTGTGAATGTTTTGTCGCAGAATTCGCATCGGTGAGGCGATTCCCCGGTATGAATCCTAGTACAATGAAAAAAAATATATATTAAATAGGACTATATTATAGTAACATAATAGTTCTATATTGAATTATTATTACTAAAAATATTAGACATTTTAAAATATATTATATTGAGATATTACTATATGTTCATATTAGAGTTATTGTTTCAAATAAAACTCATAGTTCTTTATTGCTTTAAGTCATTTATAGGACATTCAGTTAATTTTGAAAAATGGTCTAAGTCAATTCAAGTTTTAAAAACAACATTTACATATGAAATTCCATATTCATAATCAATTTCCATTATTAAAGACTAAATAATTATAAATTTAAAAATGTCATATAATGTAAAAATATTTTTTAATTCGTAAAAATGCTAAATATCTAATATATAAAATTATTAAATATCTCGACACAAGAAGTATGTGACTTGGACCACTTTCATAATTAACACTTAATGAATTCCATATAACATTGAAATTGCAACCACTAACTAAAAGTTCATTTTTGACGATATTGTAAAAATTACATTGAATAAATTTAGTTTAAAATAATGTGGTGTGATGTAAATGATAAACTCGTTTTTTTTAATTTTGATTCGGACTACTTTCACAATTATGGGCACATATATACTGTTGTATTTTTAATTTGTTAAAGCATATATTGAATTAAAAATAATTATATTATGCATAGATTATAGGGGATGATAAAATGATAGAAAATATATTCAGGTCCAATTTCATCACTAGGGAACAATAATTCATTCATAATCTTAACAGGCAATGAAATAGAAACAACTTCTCATGTACATATGTTACAAAGCACTAATGATAAGCAAAGTAACCTAAAACAAATAAAAAAAAAAGAAAATCACCTGACATGGTTGGTCAAATGTTCCTTCCTGGAGTAAGTTTTGGTACAGAAGGGACATCTATGTGGGGTTTCACCAGTATGGAGATGTACGTGATTCGTCAGATGCTCCTTTCGGGAGAAAGCCTTCGAGCAGTAAGTACACTTGAACGGCGTTTCACCCGTATGTTGTCTGTGATCAATACATTCCGATTTAGAACCCTACTTTCTTTTCTTTTTTGTAAATTCCAGGAAAACTAAAATGGAGATTGATAAAGCATTTGGGTTCCAATCGGAATGTAATGTTGTACTACAAGAAAAAATTACCTCATTTCGTTGCGTTAGACATTGCCGATTGGACCCCAAATGCCCCTGTACTATAAAGTTTCAAATGAACTATTTGCATGTATTATTTGGTTCACCTCTTCAAAAGCAACATTAACATTGATTTTATCATTTAATAAATTTAAAGCAAAAAATAATGTTGCACAAACGACTATCCAAAATGTGACTGACATTTTTCCAATCTATGAATAGTTTTTACAGTTTTAACTCTGTGTAATAGCTCTGTTAGGGAAGTCAATTAGCAGTCAACTATAATTAAATTTCTTTATGTGCAAAATTTAGTCTATACAATTCATCAATCAATCTTGACTTGACATGAAAATATTTATTATACTTCATAAATCATACATAAATGTTTGTCATGTGAAAAAAGAAATTGGTATAAAAATTACAAAATATTAATTAATTAATCTATATTTAAAAGAAAGGATGCAAAAGTATGATAAAATAAAAGTGAATGTAGTTTAAACTAAGAGGATTTTTTACTTCCTTCATTACTTTAATCATGAAAGCAAGGTTTGTTTTGTTAGCAAAATCAAAAATTTAAAGAAAAAAAATTATGAGACTATGTTGTTAGTATTTAATTGCCATATTATTATAAAATAGAATAGAATCAATGTTTAGGTTCGATTATAAGAATATTACTTTATTGCACACATATTTGTAATATAGTTATATTAATATTACATATGAAAAGAAATTTGAATTGTTATTTATTATGAAATGAAACCTTATAATAGAAGATGTAATTTTTATATTATTGCATGGGTAGTGGTGTGTAGTCGAGGCAAAATTGGCGCCTTTGCCTTTGTGTGAGGCGGAGGTGAGATGAGTTTCAATGTTAATATTGCCCTCGCAGGGTGCGCCCGTCATACGAACCGGACGTGGTTGACGAGGTGCTCCTTGCGCGTGAAGCTCTTGTTGCAATAGGAGCAAGAGTGGGGCGCGTCGCCGGTGTGCTGCCGCACGTGGTTGTTCAGGTGCTCCTTGCGCGTGAAGGCGCGCGGGCAGTACGGGCACTTGTGTGGAGTTTCGCCAGTGTGCTGCCTGCGCAACAGAGTACATTCCGATTTGATCCTTGTCACAACGGATTGCGATTCAATATCGAGGGAGTCGCATCGTAAACAATTTGCCATTTGTTTCATGCCCGAGCCCAATGAAGTCGTACCATTTTCGCATGGCGAACATTGCCCATAAGAGTGATGAGCTTTCTTGGTATATATAGCATTAACGGTAATGTGAATGTACTTGATTTCAAAACGTTCTAATCAGAAAGTTTATCACTGCAGCTTTCAATTTTACATGTTAACTGCATTATGAATAAGTAAATGATATTTATACATTTTAATTATGCTTATATAACTTACACAGTTTTCTGTTTCCATTGAATATTTGTATTCAAAATAATTAACTATTAGCGTATTTATTTGCGGTAAGCCATATAGGAGAGGTTGTCAAATGTGTCACTCCACATCAAATCGAGTTCAAATCGGAATGCACAATGCTGTGCTACCGCGCTATAGCGTTTAGTGGAAACTTCACACAAATGCCGTAAGGGACTTACATATTCAACCATAGTATGGTTAGCCCGACGGCGTTTGAGCTCCACTTCGGTAGAAAATTTATAAAAAATAATGATAGATACATTTATATATAGAATATCATGCGAATCATCATGCAAACTACTGGCCACATGCCTGAAGTCGGGACATAATCTACTATTAATCACATATAAGACAGGCTTGCCTCAGAGCAGTTTGTAGCACAGCATTGTCGATTTATATAAAACAGGTGAAAGGGTAACATAAAATACATTTAGACTACATAGTACTATAAAAACAGAAAAGTTTAATCTGTCACATACATGTGGAAATTAGTTCATGTAACAAATAGTGGGAAAGGAGCACAAAGGAAATAAATAGCTTTCTAGTCTAATATGTTCTAAGATTACTTATATCTAGTTTATTTTCGGCTCTTCTCTGGGCCCATGTTATGTTAGCATAGGTACCTGATATGGTTTGTCAGATGTTCTTTTCTTGTGAATGACTTGGAGCAATACGTGCAACGATGTGGGGACTCTCCGGTGTGTTGACGGACGTGATTCGTCAAGTGCTCCTTCCGCGTGAAGGATTTCGAACAAAACGAACACTTATGAGGCGACTCGCCCGTATGCTGTCGGACGTGGTTCACTGAAAGTAGACAAAAATAATATTGTAATAAATAATAGTTTAAAAAAACTAAAAAAACACGCTAAGAAATTATTAATCCTGGCGGTCCTCATAAGGATAATGGAAAACTATTGTCATATTACTGCATTGTCATTGGTGCTTGACACGTGTGCAAAATTTCA
>DWHO01003845.1:0-11593 GCA_018247575.1 Eurytides lysithous rurik
ACATGCCCATCCGACGCATGGATCATCATACTTTTCAGGCAATCGGGTGATCAGCCCGTAATGCCCTAATCCAACTAATAAACAACAACACAAAGCGCGGGCCTATACCACTAGGCCACGGAGGCAGTTAGTATAAACGTAAACAATGAACGAATCAGCTTATCTAATTTAATATATTTTATGATTAATAAAAAAAAATAAGGTCCACAAAACTATAACTTTCATAGTTATATATAACTCTGCCAAATTTCATTCTCCTCTGCGATCGCAATAGGCTGCAAAAGGGGTCCAAAGTTTTCTCTTCACGTATTAATATACAGATTTAAGTCGTTCAAAAGAATTTAATTCGTTTCGGAAGTAATATAATATTTATATGATTCCGCACATCGGTGTTGCCTGTGAGCCACACTTGCAGCTATTAGGTTTAAGATATTATACAGGTCCAAAAATCACGCTGGCCTTAAATAGAAACAAAGTTGTAGTTTCATATTAGTGTATTTCATATAACGTGGAACCGATCTACCGTTTTATAGGAGGGATTACTGTATTTGTGAAACACATCATAATTTGCTCGGTGTGGGGATCGAGCCTAAATCACAGAGGAACAACGATTAACAAGGTGACAAACCAATAAGCAAACACGTGCGTTTACACTAAAAATGTGTATGAAATACGCTTCATATGCGGTTTCACTTTGAACGGGACGAGTCATTATAGAGTGTCTATCAAACGGACACTGTAACAGAGCGAGCCTCAATTGACGTTTTATATGCTAGGCTCTCATGTTGCAAATCCTGGTTGTTCTACCAGGATTGTTCTAAGCCGAAAAGTTCTTTTTTAAATTTCTTAAAATAATGATAATAACGAACAGTAACAGCTTCAACCGTTTAGGAATTAGCTATACCATTAGGTAAAGGGAAATACACATTGGCAACGTCATACGTTATATACTTTGTTCGTAATAGTAACGGAAAAGGTATTGGATTACTTATTTTTTACTGTTACATTCGCTTTTAATACCTTCGTCCGTCTTCATTGGAACTGCAAATGTCGGATCTCCAAGTTTGGATACACAGCTAACCGGTATTCTTCCTATCGCCTGGTAACCACACCTCGATAAAGGAAATTCCTGTAATTATTGCATTTTCGCGCGTCACGATCTGTTACGTAACGGTTTTCGTCCTGTTATGTATTTGCGTGTGTACTTTTTATGTGAATTTGTACAAAAGCTGTAGCTATTTGTAGGTACGTAATGTACAATTTACTTGATCGAGTAAAATAATGAACTTCTGTTGTCGTTTCGTACTCGTTTACCACTAGACGTCAATCATTTTGCATCTTAAAAGAACTAGCATTTCACTAAGCTCAGGTGAGAAAATTTAAAACTAGAACAATATTGAAAACATGTATGATTAAAAAAATTTAAAAAATATATGAATATTTTTCAATATTCTATTTCAAAATGCTAAAAATTGTAATAAATTCTCTATCCCTTAGTATTTGATCGTTTTCAATTATCCTATTAAATTTCCGTCCGCTTAAACCATTTATAGTCAAACGGGTGCAATAAAATATGCTGTATTTTATACATTGCCACCATAGTATAGATGTATGATTTATTCACCGCAGAGATTTCAAGAATCACAATTAAATTTACTTATGAGTGTGTACAGTCTGCGTGTTACAACGGCTTTTTAATCCGGAAGATCTAAGGAGTACTCTTTAGGAGTACTCTCATAAAACACTATTCATCGTGAGACACTGTTATGACGTTTTAAGTGTTATATTTTTTTTATATTTTCCCTTAGATAAAGTCCTGTTAACCTTTAAGGCCAGCAACTCTCTGAGTTCTCGATGCAAATGTCCATGGGTGGCGGTGATATTATTACTCCCACCTGAACTGCTTACAATCCGATAATCAGACAAGCTTAATCGTTGATAAAAGCGGATACATGACCCGCTCGTTGAAACGGAATTCGCGTTAACGATACCTCCATGATCTCTACATATGTGCTTATTCAAAGAAATGTCGGGTAGAAAACAAATTCCTTCAGACTTTTGCCGCTAATTAAAAAAAAAAACTTATCATGGGAAAACTTTGAATGGAGAATTCGATCATTTATTCAAACTTCCAAAGCACTTGGTTACAATTTTTTTTAAATGGGATGAGCTAGTCGGGTGGATGGTAAGTTACATGCTTCCTTATAAAAGCATAGACCCAGATTGCATTTAAACATAAATATAGACAGTAAATACTAACAATATCAATTTGAACCTAGAAATATTCGTACGAGATTTAGCGATTGCAAGTTACGATCAAGTCGAAAGAGTAAGGGTCCGAAATGATCTCTCGATTGCGGAGTTTTCTTTTTCGATTTGTTCTCGACCATCCTTGACAGACTTTGGTATTTGATAAAACAGATTTCATACTGGTACTTGTAAAAACTTACTGTTGATAATAATTGTAAGCGGAAGCCGTTGCATGGACATATACATTGGCACCACGCATCTGTATTAAAGATATGCTGATCTGCTTTATCTTTTTTTCTGATCTCGTATTACAAAGGAATTCAATAATAAAATTTCTTATGCGTACCATATTGTTTATTACAAAGACAATAAAAGGGACGAAATAGAATCTTCTATTATGTTATAGGGGCTTTTTGTAAGTGATTTCAGAACACATTTTACATCCCATCCTTACTCATTTCCAACACCACGTGAATCGAGATCACACGTGGGTCTATAACCTTTTTGGTAACAGAAGAACGTCGCGCTCAAAGAGATCTATGATTACGTCAATCAAACGCTTAATTAGATACCGGATCGAATTAAATTTGGTTCGATCGTTTTTTTTAGGATGATTTTACCTATATAGTTGAAGGTTTTTTGTCAATATTGATTAAAAAAGGGAAAAAGGCACTTGGAGTTCGAAAAGTACTCTACCATAGAGTTTTTGATTGGTAAGACTCGTTTTTGAAAGGCAGTGTTATTATTTTTGTGGATTAGACAGACAATCGAGGAAGCGGCTCACCTGATGGTAACTGGTTACCGCCGCCCACGGACATTTGCAGCCTATTTTTATATTAGCATAGCAGAGTTGCTAGCCCTCAAGGGGAGGAGTTTTTGAAAGAGGGAGAAATGAAGGGAAGAGGGGATGGAGGAAGAGGTAGGGAGGGAAGCAAGAGACGTAGAAGAGGGGAGAAAGGGAGGCGGATGGGCCACGTCACTCACCGGTCGAAACGCGGAAGCAAAAGCACTTCTACTTCACGCCGATTTTATGTGAGGTCGTGGTACATATTCGGCTCGAGCCGCCATATTAAGCAGCGGGAGCAGCTACCGTGGCTTTACCGCTGATGTTACTGATATTATTGGGCGTAGAGATGTAACATCTTAAATCACTGGGTGATCAGCGCGTAGCAAGGCAAAGCAGGTTTTGTGTAGCAGTTACTAACCATCAGGCGCGTCACTAACCATCAGGCGCACGTCTGAGATAGATGTCGACGTCTCGTCACTTTACTGCCTAAAAATGAAACCACGAAACCACAAAAATGGTTGAACGTTACTGTTTCTTGAGTTCTAAATTCTATGCAACGTTTTTACCATCGAGCTTTTCGTCCCTATTCCATAAAAAGTATAGCTAGGTTTATCATGTGATCTCGCTCGCGTTAATTGTATCTGAGAAAAGTGGCTTCTGTCGCTTTTCCTGCCACAAATTATATCTTTCTCAAAAATCGTGGTCCGTTTATATATATTATGTGAAAGATGGACACAGACAAACAAACTTTCGCCTCTTAATCTATGTGCGGATATATAAAGTTTAGTAGCTTATAATGCCATACTAAGTCGAACGCAGGAACAGGATACAGAATATAGAAACAAAGGTAGTAAATACAACACAGCTCCATGTCGTGGAGCTGGTTTAGTAAATTATTAGTTTTCAATTTAATTTTTAAGACAAAGTGATGGGACGAGCAAATCGTGTGCATGACGGTAGGCGACACGTCTGCTCAAAACAAAATCGTGCCATAGAACTTGTATGGCCCTACGTCGCCTTTATCCGGAAACGTTTATGCCTATGCCTAGTAGGTACTCCATGGCTAGTTCGCAAATATTATATAATTTGATATAAATAAATGTATAATTTTACAAATGCATACGGGTAAACTTGGAGTCGTAATAATAAACTTGGAGTCGGAGATGTAAATCATAGGCAGATTCAGAAGTCTTGAGGCCCTAGGTTATCCTAGACCCTCCAAAGAAATGGAGGCACTATTCCCCTATTTTCAAATAAAATGCACATTTTTTTTTTAGTAATGTTTTTCAATAAATAATTTATTGTGAAACCAACTAAATTCTTTTAACAAATATTTTTTTCGGAATCTATTGTAGGAGGTCCTCTTTTGTGAAGGCAAAATCCGGACCTTATTATTTATTATATACATATACCGTTACATTTATGTATACATAAAAATTCAGACGAATTCAGAACTTCTTTCGAAGATGGTGAAAAATGAAACTTATATGTATCGAAATCGACCGGTGCTCAGGTGTTTAAAAATAAACCCGTATTGGAATAACGCCAGCGTATTAAACCATCTTTAGTGTGCGAATCGTTTAAGGATGCGACAGGATCAATTATTTTTATTCACGCCACATTCTTCAGATATATGAATTATTCAAGCGTGGCAACGGAAAACGAGATGTATGTAAACAAATTGCTTTTCATTTGCAGCTACCCATCCGCTGAACCATAATCATTATTTTTTAAAGAAAAATATGACGGAGCCGACTTTTATACACCATTGACTCATGATGAAATTGAATGTCAGTTGTAAAACCTACTAAATCCATTATTTGTTTTAAGATATGATTATTTAAAGTGAAAATTAAAACAATTTAAAGATAATAACCGTAATCTAGAAAAAACAATGACAATAGTTTGTCGGAGAGGGTTTAATATGATGTTCTAAAAACATATTAGTTATTATCACAATAAGTATCATATTATAAACTAATATCGTTAAAAATGGACTTTTATAACCAAGGCCTCCAATTGTACCAATAGGGGTGTTTTTACTAATGATGCAGACAACGTGATTAAATAAGATGAAAACAATATTAATACTTACAGAAAAAAAAACTTAATTAATTAATTTAAATCAGTATTATTTAAATTATTCTTCGGTTTTTTTTCTATTTGACTCTTCCAGTAACTCCTTGATTTCTTTGCATTGTGATACTATTGTGTTACAGGTAATTTCTTGAAAAATTTCTACATTTAGTCTACTAAGGTTATAATGTGTAGAAATAGGAAAATATTTGTAGCAGGAGAAAATTGTGTAAATAATTATATTGTCAGCGAGATTTCTGGAAAAAGAAAATGAAACAACTAAGACTTTTCATATCTCGGTTATCAGTGATCGAGTATTTTGCTTGGCAATGCTGGGTAATTTATAAAATTATTTGCACACCATGAGCAATGCGACACCAAACATCACAAGCGTCATGCAATGTAGAAAAATGAAGTCCTTATGCCCATAGAATTTCAAGGCCCAAGCTATTAAAGACAAAAGAA
The DNA here is from genome assembly GCA_018247575.1 of Eurytides lysithous rurik. Taxonomy (NCBI): domain Eukaryota; kingdom Metazoa; phylum Arthropoda; class Insecta; order Lepidoptera; family Papilionidae; genus Eurytides; species Eurytides lysithous. The sequence continues at coordinate 5,579 of DWHO01003845.1, forward strand.
ATGTATCATTTTCATCGAATTAACCTCTGACATGATTGATATGTTAAAAAAAAAAAAACTAAATAAGTTGTCAATCTCTCAATAGCTTTTTGCCTATAAATGTCGCCATTTACCCAAATAAACCGCTTGCTCGGTAACCAATTATGTTTACAACACAAAAGTGTCGTTAGAAAATTTGAAATAGTCAAATACTAATACTAACTATAATAACTGTATGATACGTTATCGAGACAATTAAGTTCCTAGAATATATTATTGTGATTTCTCACACATCTAGGTATAATGAGTTATCATCAACCCTGATATCTATTATGGTTCATATTAAGGATAATTTGATAATATCAAGGCGATTATAATAAGCCAGTCTGTGATTGAATTCCCGCTCGATTGCTATTAAGGAAAGACGTGGATATAAAAATGGGTGAACTATTTTCAGATCGTACCTTCGTATATTCTATTAAGTCTAGTAATCCGTTCCAGTCTGTCACATATAATTTACTGCGACTCTAAATACAATCTTCCACTATGAACTAAAGCTATGAACACTAATTATCTAATTCGCTATTTACTTACGTATGTTTGTGTGTTTAAGCTAAGTAGGGAAATATTTTACAGAATTTCGTATACAAGCGCAAGATAGAATGTTTTTAAATTTTTTAATGCCAGTTGTTCTACGCTTCCCCTAAGAAGTAAAATAAAAACACTATTGTTTTTAGTTGCTGGTGTAATTATTGGGCTTAGAGGTATATATTCTGGCTGATAATCCCAAAGCAGCGTGAAGCAGGTTTGAACTTGTTCAATTTAAAAAAAATATTTAAAGTACCACACTTTGTCTTCATGGACAAGTGTGACGCGGCTCTGGCTTGGAGTGCAATGTTGCAAGCATATTTATTGCGCAGCACAAAGAGAAGCAGTGGCTTGGAGGACTCGTTACTAAGAGGTGGTTGGAGGAGTTGTTGGCGGCATGAAAATACACGGACATCGAATATAAGAATGTAAACGAAATAAGAGATATTTTCATTATAAATTCACCCATCTTTTTGAATGAAAAGTGATTATGAATTAAGGTTGTTACTAAAAAGAACTCTCACAAAGCAACGAGACCAACCAACGAATTACAATTTTATACAACTAGACATGTTGGCTAATGTAAAAAGTTTCCATTAGTAATCAGTGGAGGTTTATTATGAATATAATAGTATTATAGTAACAAAATTTCCACCTTAAAGGCTGCCAACACAATTGCAAGGTCTTTGATTTTGAAAATGTCCGTAGGAAGTTGTAATTGCATACTGCCAGGAGAGTCTCTTGCTCGTTTGCCTCCGACTCCATAAAAAATCTTAATTAGCACATAATTCCCGAATAGTTTATTTTTAAACTAGAGCGTTGCTGGAATTATGCGCTGATTAAGATTTATAAATTTTACTCCTTAGTAGGGCAAGCCGGCCTTTTGGGCTTGTATGGTAGTACCGTCACTGATTTCAAATTATCTCCTGCAACAAGGAAGAGTTCAACGAGGCTTGCTATAACGTGTAACACCTCGTCAAAAGGAAGGGTTTGCGGTCGAAACGAAGTTTTCGTAATAAGTGATTCTTGTTGCGGACTGACGCGCAACGCATTGAATATTGATCGATGGCTCCAACCGACCTCCGCGATAGCGCCATTTGTCAGTGTTATGCGCGTTTTACGGTGCATCGCACCTAGCAGGTCCTGGTAGGGTTCGATTTATCATCCGCGTGCATCCTAGAGAATGGACACTTTGAACGGACCTCGCAAATGATCGCTTTAGAAATCCTTGTCGGCTGTCTGGAGAGAAAAATGTGAAGTGGATGCATATTTTCAGACCTGCATAAGGAATTTGACCATACTCCAGAAAGAGAATTAAATGTTTCAAGTTTAATAATAATTTATTCAGTTTTCATTGTCTTAAGTAATTCGCTTATATTAAATGATAATATTATTATAAGCAGGATAGAACCATAACATTTGTAAATATGTCAGAAACTTTAATAAGGCATTGAGCATCGAGTTGAAAAGGGCTCTGAACCCTTCCAGAGATTGTCTTGAAAATCATTTGTTTACACAATTTCCATTTTGAAAATTTGGGTACCTACTACAGTACCTAGGACGTTCAAGTGTATAAGGTAATATAAGTGTTTCGTAATTACTATTCGAACCACAATTATTATTCCGTCGAAGTGTTCATCGACAATGATATCGCAATAACAGCCGCACCGGGAGTACATATTCTCAATGCCTGAATGCAATTATCGGACATTGTGCGCAATGTGGGTGACTTAGAGTCGTACAATTGAAACGATACGAGTTATGAACGCAACGAACGAATGAATAATCGAAATAAGCCTGACTAATGTCCACGGATTTGTTCGGATTTATGGCTCGGCTTTGTTTCAAATATGTATAGATGTTTAAGTGGAATGCGGTTGGTAGCAGTAGCATGTCTACCGCCGCGCTAGCGTTCCGTTGAATTTGAATTTGGAATTGTAACTATTTAATTTTAAGCTACCAGCTACTGGAACTAAAATTATAATAAAAAACTAAAAATAAAACAGATGTAATTTAAATGTTGTCAGTCTTCGTTCTATTGAAATAAGCAAACATCATTTGAACTAATTAAAAACATACCGCGTTGAATAATCTAACATTGACTTTTGATTTAATTTCAACAGATAAGAAGTATATATATTCTAAATTAACATAATAGACAATTTTAACACGATGACGACGTCGTATTTAGTTAATGTCTCTTATTCGTCTTTAAGCTGCTGTAAATAAACAAAGATTTCATTTATAAGCTGTTAAAAAGTCTTAAATCTATCTCAAATGCTGTTGAAGCTTTAATGGGGACTATACAGCTTATAACGGCTTCCATTTTATGAATAGAAGCTTTACGATGGACATAAATGTCTCATAACGTCTAACTCCTTTTCTTGCTATAGAATAGAGATTGCGTGATACGGGAGCATGATATATTATAAAACGGAAATCAATTGAGACTGCTGACTGCAGGAATTGAAATTCTTGAAATTTGGCAATGCGTTAAGTATTAAAGATTGTAAATTTAAAAAATCTTATTTTAATTGGCGTTTAATAACAGTTTCGATGTGATGTTCATGTATATAAAATGTCATTGCAACGTGACATAAAATTATTTTACGATAAGGGGAGCAAATAGTGGGGAAAAATGCGAAAATACTTAATAAAATATTAGTGGTTCCAACGTATACTTTCGGCTAATTTGGACTTATATGATTTGTACATGACTTATCTGCTTACTTTTACTTAATAATGAACCTAGTTAATCGTGTAGTATAAAATAGCTTTATAGGAATGAATGAATTTTAAAATAATTTTTAACTATTATTATTTACGGACGCCGATCATAGGTTAATACATATATGTATCTATGTATATAAAGCCGGAGCAAGAGATTGCCAATTCGATTTAAATCGTGACATGTTAGCCAAAAATATAGTCATAACTACTATGAAATTTATAGAAAAAGAGAATCAGAAAAATCTAAAAAGTTAAGTGTTTGAGATATTTTCAAATCAAATTGTTGCTATAAATATCAAATATATTTATAGCAACAATCAATTCATCTATTCGATACATGTCAAATTATCATAAAAAACATAAGTCTTTGTTATGCCACCTGCCATTAACACCCACGCTTAAACTGTGTGCAGTGGTTTTTGTCCTGACAAAATACATCAAAACAAAAAAAAAAGAAATAAGAAGCTTGAATAAGTTTTTCTCGTTTCAACTATTACGTTTGAAAATTTAAAGAAATGTTTTTTTTTTTTAAATAGATATTGCTCATATCGAAGGAATGCAAAGAAACCGCCACTCGGAATAATTCAACGTTTCAAGATTTTTTTTTTAAATACGTAGGACAAAGGAATACGAACATCAATCATAAAACCGTACAAATAGAGCGATTGGCGTGCAAAACAACACCGCGTCATTTTTACGTTACGCCTTCGATACACATTGGAAAGGGATTATATTTAAATGAACTTTATTCCCACGCATTAAGATCTATTGTTGTGCTTCAATAATATACGATTCGCATCCTTCTCAGTTTTTAGCCGGCCGAAGTGCCTGATACGAGCCTGGGTGAGGCTTAACGGCTTCACTATTGGGTCGAAAATAGTTGAATGGGTTTAATGGCTGACATATAAATTTATAATGAACGCTGAAGCTTGATTAAAGGGGACGTCAATATTCTGACATTAGTTTTAATGGCGCTACGTGCTACTTGCCTCCGTAAAGCTTTGTGCACAGTGTCCAAATAAATTCTCTGTTTGGATATTAAACATTTTTTCCGCTTACGAACATTGTTTAAGTGTCAACGTTTAAACGAATGTCCGAATAATTTAATTAATAGTTATCAAACGTTGATTTGTATTAATGTATATTCTGAAGGAAAGATATTCCTTTTGCCTTTATGTATCGCCTATATCGTTTGTTGAAAACAAAAATAATTCAGGCTTCTTGTATTACGAGATCGATTAAGGGCCGATTTAAAAATAATATTTTATTATGTATTAAGTATATAAAGAGAAAGTGTAATTCGGGGACATGTTCAACAACAGATTTCTAGCGCACACGCAAAGATCACAAACTACTATAAGATTTATAGAACGTTATTATAATTTTTTTAGAAAATACCGTAAAATACGACACTTTTGCAACTTAAATAACTAGTATCTGCAACTACCTATCGTGATAAAGGTTAAAATGATACGCGAATTGTTGTTCCGTGTATATTCGCCTCAAGGGCACCAAAAAAAGGTGCTTTTCCATACGCGGCACGCTAGCTCATTGTATTATGACAAAGTCGGACCATTATTATGCGAGTGCCCGCTTCGGAGCTGGCTATTAACTAAAGCCGAGAATGGCGAAGAGTTTTCTCTTTTAGGTCGTCAGCATTATAACCAAGGACGGTGCATAACCAAGATAGAATTCATTCCAATTATCCTGTCGATACATAAGTTGTTTACCGCTGCTTAAAGAACGAAAGAGTTAAACAACGCCATCTAGTATTTTTAAAAAGTAATGTCTCATATTATGAGCGTGTGAGTGATATAGTCTTTAAAATGAACTGTAGTACCTTAATTCAAGTTGTAAATTAAAAGTAATCAGTTATAAAGGAGACTAATGTGGTCTGTTGTGAAAAGGATCCTTCGAGAAACCTAAACTGCTGAAGGTGTAGTTACATTTGGTATTTTTATTGACTTTATTTCGAGCTACCAAGCGTCCGATGTATCTGTTATTAAAACGTAATCATCGCATCACATCTGTAGTGGCAAAAAAATTTCGCCGAGTCGCGTGAGTTCGCTGAACTAGAGGACAAAAACAATAAAGTTTAGGATAGACACTGAAACAGGTTGTTAAACCGCTCCTACAAGGGCTTCGGTAGCCGCTGGCTATACGCAATTTTTTATTATCTGTAAAAATATACTCACTGGTTGAATAAGGCTTGCAATAAACAGCGATTAAGTATAGGTGCTATGATATTTTTTACTTCGATACTTGAATTAATTTTTTTTTTTAAAGAAACGCTGCTTTTACATTCATAAATTTCACACAGATAAACGCCCAGATCGGAAATAATCGTCAAATATTTTTCTCGGTTAGGAATCAAAACCACGACCTGCTTTACCGAAGTCATCTGTGTCAAACGGGTCAGTACTTTAGTAAGAGATAAGTGGTTTAATGGTTTAAAGCCAAGACTAATATCATCGAACCATCAGAGCTCAATTTCGGAGTTTTTCAGCGATTTTGAATGAAGACTTCTTTTTAGGAGATATAGTGATGTATGATGGTAAGCGACAAGTCTGCCCATAACATAGTGACATACAGATCCTGCTAGGCCAGGGCCAAACTCTGTCTGGATCTCTCTGCCCGGTAATTTTCAACGGTGGTAGAGCCACGCAGCTGCTCCCGCTGCTTAATGGGCCGGCTCGAACCGGATAAGTACCACGACCT
>DWHO01003846.1:0-11592 GCA_018247575.1 Eurytides lysithous rurik
CTCCGTGGCCTAGTGGTATAGGCCCGCGCTTTACAAAACGGAGGTCGTGGGTTCGAATGCCGCGGAGGGCAATGACTTTGTGTTGTTGTTTCTTAGTTGGATTAGGGCATTACGGGCTGATCACCCGACTGACTGAAAAGTGAGATGATCTATGTGTCGGATGGGCAGGTAAAAAGTCAGTCCCGGCTTTTTGTCGACGCCATCTAGCCGGAGGACATTATTATTATAACAGCGAGAGAACGACTGCCGGCTTGACATTTTTTTGTCTTATAATAGATGTTTACTTTTGGTCTAGCGTTGTTACAGTCTTACGGACTTATAAAACCCTCCGATGCGGATTTTTTTTAAATTAAGTGATGAGGTAAGCGATATAACAACACACGGCCGAATAGTATTTGTAACAGTGAGAGTATAAAACTGTTGAGCTCTGCGTTCCGCTTAACACTTAGTATCTCTATGCCTAATTATTACACTAGCAAGATTGCCCTTCGAACCGGAACACACTAGCGTTCAACCATCACTTCTTGGCAGTAGAATTACTATCATTGTAATGGACTCTGCAAGTGAAAGTCAAAGTTAAAATTCTTTATTCAAAATTGGATTGATTCTACAACCTGTACTGAACAAAATACCTCGCCCGAAAAGAACAGGCGAAAGAAACTCAGCGGGACTTTAACTCTTTAAAAAAAATAACATTGTTACATTTTTCTTAAGTTGAATCTTGAAATAGTCTGGACGCGTTAACATCATTCCCAAGGTTTGCTGTCTTCAATGAAATTATTTACTGTATAATAACCTTAGCACACAAACGTTCTTTTAATTTTTTTTTTAATTTGGCAATAGGAGCTTTTAAGACGTTTTCTGGAATCCTATTGTAAAAACGTATACATACATTGGCCATAAAAAGAATTATTGACTCGTTGTAAACGAGTCTTAGATAAAACAAACTTGTCTTTGCGGACGTTCATAATATTTTAATACACGCTTCTCAGAAGCCACAGTCAATATGTTTTTGTCTTAAATTTTTCTCTTAACGACACTCTTGCACAAGTCTATAGATAGAATACACGAATAATCGCCTTTCTGCAGTACGAAAATCGTATTTACGGCCCCACAGTAGTATGCCATAAGACATAACACTATGGAAATAGTTAAAATATACTATGCGAGCCAACTAAGGCCTACCACTTACAACAGTCAATACGCGTATGTCAGCTTAGGACGTTTGAGGCCTCTCTCGTTATCTCGTCAGCTTCGGTTTTCATTCCGAAATACACAGTTTATACCACCAGGTCATCAAATGACCGATATATTAATTTCCTGACTTTTAATCGGATCGCAGATCGATTTTTTAACGAGTTGTCGTTTCTCGAAACTTTTGCACGATTTATAGCGGTGACCACTACTAAGGTCAGCAGTGGCAATTAAAACTTCTCGTTCTTCCAAATAAGCATCGGTGAAATGTGAACTAATTAATAACCGGCTAACCTTATTCGGAATGTGAAAGCAATGCAAAAATAGATCTAATGGCTTCTATCTAATGCAAATCTAACTTCTGTATGAAAAATTACTTATTCGCAAAGATCATATATCATCACATACCATCTATCTTTATGTTAAATCATTATTAAAAAAATTAAAACCAACTTCATATAAAATAAAGCATATTTTCACAATATTTTTCTACCAGATTTTAAGTAAAACGAAGCAGGAAGAAGAGTTATGTGGTAACAATGATGTATGTAATGCTATGATGTTACAAAATCAATCAGACAATAAAAATTATTTGATAATTAGCTATTATAGAGATATCGCATTTTGTATGTACGTGAACAAAAAGCCATTCGAATTAAAAATCATATTTTTGAAGTCATTATGGAATCGAAAATAGCATACGGTAATATTATTATTTTTAACTCAAAACGCTCTAGACATTTTTCTTTCCCCGTGTTGCACAAATAGATAGGTTTATTTTTGGAAGCAACACCAGTAAAAATATTTATGTTACCTCAGGTAAGATGTCTATGTTAGGGACCGGACACAGAATAAAAACACTCTTAGAGGCCGTAGTATTTTGGATCGGCATATGTTGCGATAATCTACTGATTACTGGTTACTACCAGTTTACCCGTTTGACTTATAAAAATATCTTAGCACGTTATTTTCAAAAGCTTTGACAACCTTCGTCTAAAATCACTTTTGGCTATCGGAGTAGGTGCCTGCTTGATCCTCTCAGCTCAATCAAAAATAAGACAACAGTAGCCCTGGTGTCAACCACACTTGTGGGCGAGGCACGTAGCATTGACACACATGGTCTTACATGCACCGGCTCCGCAAGAAATAAATCAAGCGTCCGATAAATTATGCAATACGAATCCTTGCGCATTCTCCTACACTTCATTCGGTTGAAATGAACGCGGTTAATTATAACTATTCTTACATATATACATATGTATAAACGACTGTTTATATAAATAAACTAGGTAAAATAAGTTGACTCGTAAACGTAAAAATTAATGGTTTACAATTAAAGAGTAGTTTCAAATCAATTTTCAAACAAATTAACCGCAGAAGCGTATAAACAACAAGTTAACTGTACTTATTGTTTATACGCTTCTGCGGTTATAATATTAAACGGAGAGCGGTAGTCTGTGTGCCTTTTAATGTTCGCTTTCAGCTCTCAAAAATTTTAAAGCTATCAAATCCGGCACTACTTACTAAGCAACCGACCAACAAGCAGTTATAACCCCATTCGAACATTAAACAATTCAAATGCACGTTGTAACTACATCTTCGAAAAAACACAGGCCGAATTAAAAATGAAATCAAATCAAAAATAAAAAAAAACCGCAATCAATAATTCATGAACGTTGAAAGCAATGTTGGCTGGATAAAAAAAAATAATGGCCACGCTGCCCTGCAAAGTCGCAACGTCGGCACATACTAGGTCAAGTCTACTTGCACGCATATAATACAAATTGCGTGGATAGTTAATTATAGCGTCGGCCACTGACACCGCGCATTTACAGAGATTTAATTGATGCGACGGTATGTAACGAATACTAATTTTGTTAATAGGATAAATTAAAAAATGCTAACATTGTCTACACATCATTCTAATATGTTTTTTATGTATTATGGTCCATTGGCGCTCCAAGAAGGGGATGAATTTTTGCCGATACAGTTTAGCTTAAAGAGATTAAATATGTTGTTTATAAAAAATATATAAGATTAGGTAAACGGAATACGTTAATTATTAACGTTTATATTATTAATGCCCAACGCGTGATTTATGGAATAATAAACGTCTGAGTATTTTTGAAGGAAACGCTTTTTGATCAATTTCGACAACTAGGTGTTAGTAGTACTATTTTCTATCAGATTATTCAAAATGGATTTAAACACACACGAAAGTAAAAGTATACATTACATTATTTTAATTCTTTTTTTTTTGAAGATGTAATCTAATCCAGATTAGGTTATTATCATGAAAAGGAAAGACTAACAATCATAATTATTTTGTTTCTTGTTAGTGACGAGTTGGAAGCTGGCTGAAGTGATACACTGGTCCACAAAATACGAAATTCTATAAACTAGAATTAGAAGAGTATAGATGTAACAATCATCCCAATACGAATAATCATTTGAAATATCAATAATAATCATTTAAGATTGCCAAAATAATTAAGGTCACACAATTCAAGTATAACAATTAACCGCACATATAGTAAGACGTTTGAATAAATATTTACATACCCGAATCTATTACTATTGGTATAAAGGATAAGTAAGAAGTTTTTGCGTGCAAGTAAATATAAGAATAATAAAATTGAATGGTAATTATTAAGTCGTTTGCAATTTAGCCGTTTATACTATAACCTTTAGCTAAATCTAATAATTGGAATGTAATGTAATTGACTGAGATAAAGGCCTATAACATTTCTTCGTATAATCTGTAGGAGTATGGATATATTCAGATTAATAAGTCGTTGTAGGAATCTTTTGCAGAGTTCGCCTGGAGTGGTATTTGCAGTTATTCTAACCCGTTTCTTCTAGAAAAGAGATATAACATTTTATATAGCTAGTTTAAAGCATAGTGCAGAGTTGAGTAAAATTTAAATATAGTCATTTAAAACACTGGTTGGCACGAAATTAACATGAATAAGTGTGTTTCTCGCCAGGTTATCAAAAAAATTCTTACAAGTCTATTTCGCTTTTACGTCGATCGCTCTCTCCAGACACCACAACAACGCTGCTTTGTGTTTGTCCTCACTTCTCGCAACAAAGACTAATAAACATATTCACTTATAACATTTAGCAGGTTTACAAAAGGATTTTTGATGCTTGCTACAATGCCTTCGCTAAGGTTTTTTATTATTCATTCTAACAATAGCATACCCATAATTTTATTACTTACGCCGACATGTATCTATTGTAAAAACAAACGTGGGCAACGACCTTAAAAGCTTCATGTTTGTGTAATTAATGAGGCGCAAAATACGCGCTTCAAAATTGAACACCTACTGTGAGGCTTCGACGTGGAGGCTCTAGAAACTACAAGCTCGGATGTTCCACGTTATGATCACGCCACACAGACGAGGTCGCAAGAGTGAATAATGAACGATACAACATTAGATGCGCGGCTGTAGTTTTGGTTGGTGGTTTAACGCTTATTAAATTAACAGTACATGTTGCCGAGTTAGATTGAGAGATAGTCGGAGCCCACCAACCGAGTCAGTTAAAGTAATGATCGATCAGACAACAACGTGTAACATGTTTTGATAATATAACAATGGTTCTGATACATTATTGTGCAATATTACCAACTTGTTAATGGATCGTCAGCGAATCGATCTTAAAATTAACCACGCCGTAAAAAAAATATAAATATAAGGTGAGAATTAGTGGCTTTAAACCCATTACTGGTTCAGTGTGTAGAAAAGGACATGGGAAAGTTTATATAACGATCTCTCCCTTCGAAGCAAACATAGTTGCCATTCACAATATCGGTTCAAAATAAACAGCTTTTACTGTAAACTGTTTTTATACGTAAACCTTAACTACCAAGGGTCTGATTATCTAATTAAAGCTTTGTGAACATATATACACAACGTTTTGACATCTTTGAATTTAAATAAAGAAATGAATTTAAATTAAAAAAAAAAAAAACAAAGCTTAACTTAAAGGTAGTCTCAGTTTTTTATTTTGCCACGGTTTGCTCTAATTGTTTGGCAAGATATATTTGCATTTTTGCACCAGCCACCCAAATGGGTAAACCGCCATATGACTCACAAATATTTCTCAACGTAAGTACTAGTCGTTCACTTTTAGTAGTCATGAAAAAGGTCGTGAGGATGCCGTTATTGCAGCATATCCTGCACAGTGCCGAAGCTATAATGGTGAAGTATCATCGACTCATTAATTTTGTGAGCTGTTGAATACTTATATTTTTGCCAGCATTTACAGAAAAAAAACGAATTGCCTAACTCCTCATCCGTGTAAAACCTAATATGGAGTCTTAAATTTTGAGTACAAATTACAATATTTTATGTGAACTAATATTCAACTCAGAAAAATGTATGACTTTAATTGAAATCAGAGGGTTTTCAACTAAAATGAAAGCATACTCTCAAAATGTAAAATCCAAAATAACGTTTCATTTCATTCCACAGTGGTAGGGTTAAAGCTTATTGAAACTAAAATATTATTTAACATGTACGCAGTGGCGGTACTACCATACAAGCCCAAGCGAATATATATTCTTTTTTTAATTTGAGCGTTGCGGGAATTATGTGCTAATTAAGATTTATAAATTTTACTCCTTAGTAAAGCAAGCCGGGCTTTTGGGTTTGTATAAATAGAACAGAAAATGTTTTTAAGAATGACAAGATGCCGAAATTAGCTGATTAATTGTTAAAAAAAAATAGTAACGCTCTACAAATTCGTTAAAAAAAAACAGTATTTAAAGTGAGAACAACGAAGTCACTAACAGTTTAATTTCAAATGTCGTTCACACGCGTTTCTTAAATCCGAATCACTGATAACCATCGTCTCCGAGCGAGTTGAAAGGAACCGGAATGCGCGCTAATGTCTCCATTGTGAGATAGCACGATACGCCGCCGGGTGAAATTTGACAATGCACTTATGAAGAAAGCTAGTTCGAGGAGATCGACGAGCTTGTTCCTTTCCCGTCGGGTCGTTTAACTAGATGTGAAGAGTTGGATGCCAAAACAAAGCGGGTTTTAGTAGTCCAAAAGATCTATAAAGCCGAGCCAAGAAAAAATTTAAATTTTTAACATTTGACGCAAAATGAGGGGTATAGTAAGATCTATGTGAATGCGGCATCGTAGGTACCAAACGGACGAACCGAAGTTGATTTGGCTTAAAAGGTTATATGACGACTCTCTTCCTTAGCTATGTCTCCAGAAAATCTTTTCAGTTGCTTGAAAATCATCAGCCTTTTTGTAGGAAATCGCCACCATTTTAACTAATAAAAATTGATTTTATAACAAAAATTGCAAGCGATTGTAAACGTTCGTGAGGATGCAGTCGTATTACAAAACTTTAAAACGGTAGGCCCCGGTCTTCTGCTAGGCATCCACATCCCAAAATCAGTGTTTTGAATTGCCTGGTTGTGAGACGTATAACACATTTACAGTCACTTGACGTTGTCCTTCAAACCGGAAAACAGAAATGCCTCCAAATTATAGTTTAGCGTTAGAACGACTGAAAGTAGTGCGTACTACTCGTAGCGAACTACCAGCAAACGAATCACTAACTCGTTTGCTTTCTGCATCGTAAAGTAGACTAGCCCGTGGAAGAAGTATTAAATATAGCCTAGTAAAAACATTTAATTCAGTGAGTACAGCAGGCGAAGCGACTGTTTTAGTAGCGGCCTACGATTACACTAATTTGCTCGCTCAGTTGCAACCGTCTGTCATAAAAATGTAGCAGCTGCCACTTCGCTATAAGAGAGATAACAAGAAACATATTTTGTGCATATGCAAAACAAGCGACCCGCGCTACCGGTAGTCGAAAGAAAGTGACACGCTGACCCGCTTACGTACGAAGCGAGAGTGATTCGATGACGCCTCTATAGACTCGAGCTTAAGGTCAGACGACCGCTTCCGATATACATATGTTGTGGGCGATAACGACCTTAGACGTCCTTATTGAGTTGAGTTATTAATGCGTTTCTAATTAAAAAGATCTTTAACAGATAAGTTAAATAGGTAGATTTGATTGAGCTGTTTTCACCTTAAGCCATATTATTTGATTTAGCTGAAGATACATATATCTTGATTACATTTATATATTTTTTTTATAATCATAATAATACGAAGTTAGTTTTGTCATCACTGTTCTCAACTATACTCTCGTACAAACGTGAACTAATGAGTAGTACTGTCAGTACAGTACTACTCATTAGTTCTATTTCTGTAAAACTGCGATAATGTTCGACAAAAAAATAGTTATAATCGCTTAGTAAAATGAAAAGAAAACACGTACAAAAACTTATTTTCAACTCGGTCTCATTTAACAACATCGAAAACCTTAAACTAAAATGCAAGATTGATAATTAAGAAGATTTTACACATCTCGGGGAAAACTAGAACGGAATATCGTCCATTCGAATGTTTCGTACTACATAACTTGTCCATTCTTTGTTTATATACGAATTCCGTTTCATGTGTCTGTTCCATCGCAGATTATTGGAAGCAATTATTGTTGTTATTAACATTTACAGAAAAAAAGTAGGCTGAGCCAGTGTTGTACCTAATATGCTTCATGTAAAAGTTATCCAATTACTTTTACATCGTCTTTTATTATTTTCTACTTATATGTGAGCGATGTCCAGTCAGTTTGTAGAACTAACTGTTATCATATTCAAAATAGTATTAGTCCGCATCTAATATCAATATTTTATTCGTATGTACTGATTGAAGACATTTAAGAAAAGTCAGGTCATGTCAAACAAGAAACAGCAAAAATATACGAACAGTCTTGGTACATATTGTTCTGTGTGTATTAATAGCAGCGCGATCGGCAAAGAATATCAATTTATCTTAGTCGCCTCCGAATTCTTTAACAGCTTAATAAGGGTATTTGGTTTGGAGTTGTCTTAACTACTTTGTTCATGTCTATTTGGTTCCCGCTCTCAGCATCATTATGACGAAAAATGACTCGATCGCGGTCCAATTTCGCAATGCGGGCTGACAACGCTCGATTGTGTAAATTAAATAATCAAGACTATCAAGACTGAAATTTTCAAGGCTAAACTAACACCCGATTGAAAGCATTAGCTTAAAATGGAATGTTAATAAAATAAATATTAATGGTATAAATATAATTTGTTTTGTTGAAATTATTGGTAGAAAATTTAGTGGAACTTGGCAGTACGGATTAGCGAAAAGATAATGCTGAAAGCTAGCCAGAGCAAAAAACGATTAACAACTATGTCGAGACAAAGTTAAAATCGATGATTTGTGACGCTACGATGCCCATATTATATGAATATTATTATGTGAATATTATTTTTTAAACACATCCCGCATTTCGCTTACCTTTTGACGTCCAACTCAAATTATTAAACAGATCACTCAGAATTTCTACTACCGCAGTCCTATTGCAGAACTACGATACACCCATTGTCCAAAGATATAAGTGGTATATTTGCCAAATAGCTATTGTAAACAGCAGAGTGTAAATATTGCTCTTGAAAACCGCCCGGAACAGCAATGCTTATACATATACATATATACAGGCACACAGCAGTATTCTAGCAAAGGTCACCATAAGCAGATACATATGAATCAATATAAACTAACGGTTCGATGTTGTAATTTAAACTTAGCTAAGGCATTTAAAATCACCAATATTATCTTTTTATCTCCTCATGAAAGTTATTTAAAAAACTGAAGTAACATATTTATTTAAACAAATGCCTCCCCTGAGAAACCTACTCATGACTAAGATTACAAGCTTGACAAATATTACCGAGTTATAATTTAAACATCGTCATTATTTTTCTTCAATTCATGTATTATAATAACGTAATCCAGTGTGTTCTAGCATAACTAGAAACACCAGTTCATCGGAATATTACGTAATAGGACAGAGTAAGGTGATTATTTTATTGTAACCTATAGCGTTCCGTTTTTTAAATTGACGCCTTTTTTATCGTAATGATAGTCAAAAGTCAAATTAAGCCTCAAAGATTACAATTTCGAAATTTATAGATTGAGCAAGACTAATGTTTATACTAATACAGATTAAAAAACAATTTAAAATAACAACTCTCTTTATCACCGTTCTACATTATATTAGCAACAGATTAAGACCGTTACAATTTCTAGCTTAATTATGACATATTTCTCGCGTTATTTTTTTTAATTATAAATGAAAATCTAATTTCAAATAATTGTAACAATATCTCTCTCTCTCTCTCTCTCATCATCATTATTTTATTTTAATTAGTTCCCTGATGTATCTTAGAAATTAAAGTTTCTATGGGACAAATCTTGCAATAAGCCCGTTGCAATTAAACAAAATAATTAAAATATGTTGATAATTGTCGAGATATCGTTATACATACTCACCAAACCTTCTTAAAGTTGGTTTAAAAGTTGTCATTAAGCAGAAGAATTAAAATTAGCTAGAATCTAAAAAAGTTGCCGTCATTCCACACAACGTGCATATAATAGCATATATACATCAAATTTAAATAAATATTTACTTCAACACGTTTTGAAACCATACAAATACTACGCTTAGAAACACCAAGTTACATAATAGAATGAATTATGCAATAGTTCACTGGAAAAATATTACAAAATAATTAAAAACAAAAAAATATTACAAAATAAAACTTTCTTAATATTATCTGCGTCTGAATTTAAAAGAAACAAGATATAATAGTGATAAATAAAAAGTAATAGGGGGAGTTATTAAGTGAAAACTTATCATAATAGAAAGCGTCCAAAAAGTTATATTCATGACTGGGTTCGCTCGCACGATCGTTTGCACTGGTTTCTAGTAATAATAAATTTTTTCCGAATTAAAAATAACCTAGGTTACATTTATACTCAAATATTAAACACTGGATCTGGGCCAAACATCATACAGGTCCGTTGCCCGAAAGAAGGACAAAACAGATGCGTGAATTAAGAACAAAACTGTTTGTTGTTTTTTTCTCTTTTTGGATTTATGATGTAAAATGCAACTTAAAATCGTAATTTTCGAAGGACCAAAGCTGTGGGGAAGACGTTTAAGTTAATACCACACTTGGCGGAACAGCGCGATAACATTATTTTTTTATATAAAAAAAACATGTCGCTTTGCTTCTCTACGTTATTCTGCCTAGTGCGGTCTTACCTTTACAATAATATAATAACATTTATACTGGAACTGGACGTGTTCTTACTCTGTTCGTATCACCAAGGAAGTTTGCCAAACAAGGTGACATGTGTACGTTACGATGCGACTTTGTGAAAGGTTTGAAGCTTTGTCTGGACCAAATGTTGGCACAGACGGCACATTTGAAAAGCGTAGACGCAGACGTGCGGCGCGACGTGCGTGCCACGCAACGACTTTCGCCGATTAAAAATCCACTTCCAAGTGCAAGTAATCACACGTCGGTAAATAAGTAATGCCAGCGGTCTCGGGAGTACGATCGGCAGCACATAATATCACACCATCATCGGTAAGTAGCGATTTCGTAAGTCAATTACGCTGCGCCGTTTGAAATCTAATTGAATTGCGAAACGAGATTTATAAATGGAACGCAATGCGCTGGCCCCATTTAATTATTAACTCTCAGGTCACTAAATGATTAAAACATACTAGCGTTACTATTGTATTGCATGCTTGTAACATGCCTTGTATAATACTTGTGATAAGCTTAACGCGATAGCTTTCGTGTCGAGAATCGTTTGCCAGAGACAATATTCGGATACTTATGTACAAATACAAATGAATTTTGAAACATGGCGCATAGCGCTATCGTTTGTGCCGTACAGATTTTTCCGTGGATGTAAATGTGTTATTTATATTATCAATTATTTTAGTACAGTGCAAAACCCGAACAGATCAATGACCTATAGAAAAACTAAAGAAATCTCCCATCGGGCGATCGCCGCGGCGGTGAAAAGAACCACAGTAATTTCCTCTAACACTCCCCTGAGTGATATCGAATCGTGTAATATTTTATGAAATCAAATTGCGGCAATAATAAATGGCACCGACAACTGTTTCGACCACGTTTACTTTCCAGCGATAAAGATAATCTTTTCGATGCAATGACGAACTGTAATTATTGACTTAAGTCACTTTATTAGTCATCGCTTTCTGCCTGCGGTTTCTCTCACGTGGTTTTTGATTTCGATGCATTTATTTTTGTTATTTTTCCGCCATAACAACAAATTGCCCTTGTACAAAAATGTTACTTGTACCGTAAGTGCCTGAAAGATTGGTAAACCAACAAATATACATTAGAATTTAGTTTAGCTCGAAGTTGTCTGTCTGTATAAGTCTTCCTCTGTTTATAGCAAGTAAGTTAGTAAGTAACAGCCTATATATGCCCCACTGCTGGGT
>DWHO01003847.1:0-11592 GCA_018247575.1 Eurytides lysithous rurik
GATTAGGCGATCCGATGAAGCTTTACAGAGCCGCATAGGCTAAAAGCGTCAACGTCAGTTAAGATAAGATAAGATAATGCTTGACGATACAATAGTATCGTCACTAGAAAGCCAATATAGATACACCAATCGATGCAGTTTAATTAACTGACTTCAATGATGTAATAAAAAAAAATGTTTCCATGTGTCATTCACTACGTTTTAGCTTTCCAGGGTCGATTATCTTAGGCTTAAAAAACGATGAACAAATAGCAATGTAGATACCGCCCCAGGATGCAGCAAATTCTACGAAACGTTCAACGTTCTCAAAAAAAAAACTCAAAATTATTTTTAAAGATAGTAAAAAGGACGAGCAAGTCTTGTCCCTGATGGTAATCGACACGTCTGCCATTACAGAACCGGCCCGGCGCTTCGCTCATCACCCCGAGATTTGACTGACCCGTTGGTCCAGTGGTTAGTGCTCCCGACTGCAAAGCTAAAGGTCGTGGGTTCGATTCCCACCTAGGACAAAGTATTTGTGCGATGATCAGATATATTTGATAGGGGTGTTAATTATGTATATTAGTATGTGAATCAGTTGTCCGATTACCATAGTACAGGTCTTGCCTAGTTTGGGATCAAATGGCAATCTGTGAGTTGTTCCGTACTATTATTTTTATTATCTGTGCGAAGAGATTAACTGGGATCACACTAGTGCTTGCATCTAGGGATAGAATAATTAGCGATGCAGTGCATACCACCCCAGATTGGAAACGGGTCCTACCTCTTTTAAAATATGGTCAACGTATAAATATTTTTTTTTATAAATGCGTGGTCTATGATTCAGTAGATAGATAGATGCTTTATTGCACACCAGAAAATAAAACTTATTTATATAAACTGATACCAGTAGGGGTACAATGGGTGGCGTTATCGCTAAATAATCGTAATCGCAATTCCTTACAGACAATCTGGATGGATAGGAGCTATTAAAAATAAGATCGGCTAATAAATTGAAAAATAAGGGATAATAAAAAACCCATCAATCCAGTATTTTTATATTACACTCAAAACTTTAGAACAATGCAATATTTTGAATTATAAAAGAAAAAACTTTAGATATAGGCTTCTACATTTTCATGATCATATTTAATACTCCTTTTCCCGAGCATTACAAAATTATCGTGCATATTTTACACGCGGATAGAGGAATGCCGCTGGGGCATACATTTTTATACGCTCCGATCGCTGCATCGCGGGCACGCCTCAAATGATGCATAGTGGAAGCCAGTTCTTGTAAAAAAAAGGCGAAACAAGAGGATACTGTCGGCTATTACACGCTGAACATCGTAAATAATCGTCTTAGTGCGGTAAATAAATAAGTGTGTAGTGTCGGTCTGCGGAGCGCTATCAGATCGTGGCTCGGGACGCAGCGAAAGCCGGGGCTGTTCAAGTGGGCCGATAGCGTTTAATGTGGACGGTACATAAGTTTTGCGGCGTGTTAAAAGATAATGAGTGCGGATATAAGAAAGAATGTTGCGCACTTTCTTCGCGGGGCAACTTCGCTTTGTTATCGCGCCCGTGTTATATTACGCGCCGGTGCGAGCTTTATTTACGGAGTTGAACTAGTGGAAGATTTATCGCGCTACGCTACCATGATGTTGGATTAGACTCGTCGAAGGTCGCTGTCGAATCGATTGTATTGTACCGCGGTATTGAGTTACGATCGTTCGAATTTACATCGGAAGCTCTACTTCGATAACCTATTGGTTTATTTTTAAAACTTTACATATACATATTCATAACTACTATTTAGACTATGATGTTTCAACATTGTGAACATTTAAGTCCGATAAGTGTAAAAAGGTTCTTCGTGACATTGTTTTTGTACAAATATACAACAGTTTTTTCCTACTGAAATCGAAAATGTATGTAAACATAAATATAACATGTAAAAATGTGTTTTTGATAAATTCTTTTTTCATTTATCCGTGTGTTAGGAGTACTCAAAATGTATAGGTGAAGTCGTAGGAATAAGTTAGCTATAAAATAAATATTAAAGTGTTTTGTCGCGTTACTCGCAGTTTTATTGCTTAGTGTCTAAACTTTCTCAAGAGCTTTTAAATTCTTTTCCGTCATTATCATTGTTGTATGTTTGCCTTTGTAAAAAAAATATAGATAAGATAAAAAAATAAATTTAAAGATGAAAACACAAAATAACCAGAAATAAATAAACAACGTCTTAGAAATGAATTTTCAGAAAATAAGCGGCAATCACTTTGTTGACATTAGACTTACTTTGAGAATTTTGATTCCTATCTTGTAAGGTTTGAATCCCAGGGGATATGATAATATTTCAGCTTCTTCAGAATCTCAGTGATTACATGTCACATATTTACTCAGTAGTTTAATAACCGTCACTTTGGAACAAATATATGCTCTGTGAATCGTGGATTAGAGAAATACCGTCTAACCAATAAAGGGAAAAGAACTTGACGGCTTATATGCGTTTAGATATCTGTTAGGTGAACAAAGACAGACATTTCACGATTGCCCCATCAGAACAAATTATCGGTGAATTTGCGGAATAACAATTATCCCGTTCCTATATTGATACCCATTAAGTTAATAGAAGAATGAACGGCGGGCCTCCCAAGTTACCACTTAACGTCAAATTGTCTCAATTAACACTACATAGTTATATCTTAACATTACATTGAATATCATGCTTGTATTTCATGAAGTAAAACAAATCGAATTGAAAACATCTCTATAAAACGGAAAAAATATTTTATATTTTTGCTATATCGTTACTTTTATAAGTTTTCTCTTCTTTAGAACATTGCTTATTGCTTTCTATAACGTTATTTGTTTAAATTTACCACGGTCAATGTTGTTTTATATATACAGTCGTCTGTTTTACGTTATACTTATTATTAGGTGAAGATAAAACTTTGTACCTAAGGGAGCCGCTTGCTCGTTTGTCAGCCTACTACATTAAAAAAAAGTTTGGCAGTGATAGTTTCTATAAAATAAATTGGCTAAACTATTTTTATAGTATAAAAAAAAAAGCAAAATAAACAAATATTTTTATTCTGTACGTGTATACTAATAAAGATAAAGCTGTGATTTGTAAGTCACAATCGTCGCAGTCAAAAAACTATATCATTAATGAAATATATAAATTCAATACTCTTTGAAGAAAACCCACTTTGGTCGGATTTCGACCACTAGGAGATCGATAGTCCGTAGTAATAGGACGAAACTTAGCCGTTTGACGTCGGATCACCCCGGGCTGCCATCTCTTTGATTATTCATATTGGTTCGGAATACAGAAGGTAACTGATACGATTATCGTTAAGTAATCTTGGTTGTCGCTGTAAGAAAGTTGTCCCAATTAGGGAAAATGATATGCTTAGTTAAAAAGCAAATAAATAAATAGATTTTGTACGCTTACATTTGGCAACGCAAAAGATTGAATGAACCTAAGCGAACTAAATTATACGAAATGCCTTAATGAGATACTTTTTCAACTTCAAAAAATGATAATAAAAATTAAAGACGGAACAAATTCTTTATGCAAATTGAACGGACATTTTTAGACGGCTGTGATCTTTACTAACGGCAGCAGTACCAGGAATTTAAAGCAGGCATCCCGAACAGAAGCGAAAGGAAGACTTTTAAAAAAGTTCACACTTTTTCAAAATCATTTTTAACGTTCCGCTACGCTGTTAAATTTTTATAAATTTCAAAGTTTTTATATACAAGTATAGTCGATGTCGAAACGTTTACTGTAATGATAAAATTTTTGCAATACTCTACTTTTGCAATATTCTTAACAGAACTGCATTCCGAGCCGGTAGTAGCTTTCTTATGAACAAAATGTAAATATGACGATTTAAAAGTGCTTGTCAAGACCTACTTGAATAAATATATTTTGATTTGAATTGATTTGACATTTCTTAATGGGGAAAAAATGAAGATCGCTTACGGAACCATTACATTTGACACCCAAACAATGCCGTGTGTTATAGCGCGGCAAGTCTTGGGAAAAAGAAAACTCCGCTACATTTTATTGCAAAGGAAAGAAGGCAAACACGGAAGACGAATCACGCGAGGGCAAACAAATCGAACAGAGCGCTACGAAGCAGTTTGCGCTAGAAAGGGAATGCGATCTAATCTCAGATCTGCCGATTGAGAGAGCGCACTTTGGGGCAATGCATCACCTGGCTTCCGTTGCAGCGACGATCTTGATTCCCTCCTAATGTACCTCCCACGTCCGCGTGACTGATGCCGCCATCGCCACTTGACCCACTCCGTACCGTACTTTAGAAACAAAGGTGCACATTTTATAAAGCAACATAGAAACTTGAAAGCTCTGCTTCGACTGGCTGACCTATCGTGTTGGAATACGACGTTTCGTCGATACCTCTTAGATTTAACACCTACGTCGGCTACTGAATATCACTTTAGATTTCTCTACTTCACAGATTTTATTATAAGCTTGTCTGTATAACGATAATAGAAAACTTGTTAGCTAGACGACGTTACTTATGTACTGCTAACTTACTGTTTTAACACGTTCTACCCAAATCTTGAGAAAGCTGGTATTGGAACATTTCCTTTATTTTTTATATCTGGCGATAATTTATATACTTGGTTTTAAATCTTAAGAAATTAAAGTTTAATTGGTATAACTTCTTCGAAAGCAATCAGTGAAAATTGATATGATATCTGGAATCAGCACCTTGTGAACGCTCAAAGGTTAATACCTACCTATATCTAGTTCAATTAATTCTACAGAATTTATTAAGAAACTAAAAAAAAAACACAGACTAAAAAACATTAATTGATGTAAAAAACCTTGTTAAGTAGAATAGTTTTTTTACATAAACAACATTCTGTTAGATCATTTTTCTTTTACTACCAAATGAAAAACTTCAGCGCTTTTTAGAAGCGAAAATATATTGTGACCTACCAACCGAGAGGAGTAATAATTTAGGTATTTCCCTGACGGTCAGAATTAGGGTCGCAAATAAAGATGTTAACGTATGGGATATTCTGCCTTAGAATTTTGTTTTCACGTTTACATTCGCCCACATAATATAAATTTCTCTAAAGAAACGCTTTAATAAGGATTCCATGCAAAACGGTCTGAAATTACAACTGCAACAAATTACAACGACTTATGAATAATAATAAAAAAGTAAAATGGCATTCAACAGCATTCTGAGTATTATGAAAGCCTTTTGCAGAGTCCAAAATTTCCGGCTCTACAGCCTAGTACTATTTATAAGTTGAAAGGGCAATTTTGGTAGCGTAATTACTGGGGCATAGGGAAATATAACCTAATCTCATATGACTGGCTGGGGTGTCGAACGTATCGCAGACTCAAACATTTCTGGGAAACTCTGGGTAGTTATGATCATATGTGTTGTTTGTCAATTTTTTTCAGTTTTTTTTGTTTAGTTTGTCAATCAGGCAAATTCGCTCTCCGCATCACATTACTTCCTAAAAAAGCTTACCGATATACTTCTTAACGTGTCATCTATATTTGAAACGAACACAAAGGTTTTTCTAATAGAGAGGTAGACTATGACTTTATTACCAGATGCGGGCACAAACTAAAGCTCGTGAAAGGACGTGCATAGCGTACCGAGGTCCAATAGGTGATTCAATGCAGCGGTATCCTTCGTTAGATAAGGGAGATAACGTGAAAATGTACAAAGGTGCAGGTTCAAAATATGTGGTGGATTTATTTCACACAAACTTCTCGCGGTAACAGCATCCACTTGTGATGCTAAGCAAAGACTATTGATCCGTGTCTGTACTCCGGACACACAATATGTTTACTTTCAAAGCGGTGATGAAATAATAAAATACTTTTCTGCTACGCTCAGTCACACGTATATGTGATATTTGAAATAAAGTAGTTGCATTTCGCAGAGTGAAATTTTAAACTTAATTAACTCTAATCTCTCGAATCCATTTTAGTAGGTTCTTAAGCATTTTTTGGTGCTAACAAGCTATGGAAATGAAATAATCCATTCCACAAAAATAATAGAGACAACAAGAGATAAGAATTATGTTGAAGTTTTTGTTAAACTTTACAATATATAATATACTGTCCTCAATTTTGGTAATTTAGGCATTTATTAAATAATGCCACTCCGCGAGCCATCAGACAACTACGGGATCTTACATCATGATGTTTTTTTGTCCTTCTCGTAGCATGATGTATGCTAAAAATATAAAGACTAAAAACAAGGACGTTATTGCGTAATAGAAATATCGTTCTACCAAAAACAATAGCTATTAAATAAGAAACTGAGAGTATAACATTCACCAAATTTAACGTAGTGGGAAATGTTGACACTCGTTTCTTTCAGTTCACAAATTTATCTGTTGCATAAAGAAACATAATTGTCATAATACATCACTTATGTCCGCATTCCCATAACCGTATATTTAAGTAAAGAGGAACGGCTTTATTTTCCCCTCACAGGAATGTAGGCTTCGCTGGTGCCAATAGCCACTCGCCAACTCGACCGATATTATGGCACACCATTTGGCAACTAACTCAGACACCCTGTATATAACGAGAAATCTACCAACGAACGTTCGCATTTTTATCACTCCCAAAGGGGCACGGGACGAGGCCCGAAGTAACAAGGGAATAAGATTTTGCATCGACTTTACTTTGTTTGCGGAAAAAGGGCCTGTTTGAGTTCGGATTGAATTTCAATAGTTGGCTCCATCCAACGAGCAGAGATAACTTCGAAAAACTTTTGTAACGGAAAAAGTTTAACACATCCCCCTCCCCCTCCCCCTAATTTTTAATACGTATTGCTAGACTCGTGGAATAAATTACGCCAGCGCGTTATGCTTCCGTGTTCTTAATTGCGTGTTTGATATTTATAAAATTACGTACCATTGACTCAAAATAAAAAAAGCTCACTGTAACTTGCCTTATATAAGCCTAATATATATTAACAAAAATATATAACGTTATGCTTGCCTGCGATGGCACTTCAGAGTTATAACATATAAAATTAAAATTATACAAAAAGTAAAACTGTTGTCACGACAAAAAGGCTTAGTAACTCTCCCCATGTTACCTCACTATGAAAATACACGAGCGTTCTCCCTAAATTGATCAAAGTCTGCGAACGCAAAACGTCGCACTAAAGCTGGCGGGATCATTAGGCGTTCCCCCGGTAACGAGATAATAAACATAATCGAATATACGCAGGTACTCCAAACCTCTCGCATCGCCGGCTATATTTACATTTTTTCTCAATTCATTGCGGCCCGACATGTTCCGTGGATGGATGAGCCGGCGCTGACATTTTGTGACATTAAGCTCCATTGGTTTTGAATGTGTCGTACCTCGAACAAACCCGCTCTTTTTAAATAGATAAGCAAATGAATTGGAAGACCTTTGTTAACCATACGTCCGTGTTTAAAACGCTTTCGATCGAGATCATTCGAATATAAAGGCAGGAATGTCGGGTTTGAATAAACAGTTTGCCATGTGATGTAGTGTAAACGATATACGAGACTCGGTTACTTTTTATAGATTGCAACATTCGAAAAGAATAACTAAAAATAAATACAATAATCACGTAGATACGTTAGTGGCAAATCAATTTACTAATAACAATCTATCATGTCTTATTTTAAAAATTAACGTAGAGAAAAGTTAAATGAATATACAACCTCGTCTATTGAAATATACTTAATACACCACTATAAATGAATTTCTGTCTGTAATTTAACGCATCTTGAGAAGTGGTAGGTACTACCACTTTCAAAAGGATTGTAAAGTATTTTGTTCAGCCAAATCTCCGGATTATTAAAGAACTCCGTGGAGTGAAAAATTAATTAAACTTTGAGCCTCATACTTTCCCCACGCGGCAGTCGCAGAATAAAAGGTCTACAAGAACACATCTCAGTGAGCAACTAAAGATCAACCATGTTAGATAATTGGAATAGCTTGATGCGGTGTGACTAATGGATTTTAATAAAAGATGTTCGCTTCATTGTCCTCGCACTGCTATGAAACATTTTAAGTTATATTTTATAATATCAATTAGACGATGATATTTATTTAGGAGCAAGTTTCATAGTGTTAAATGAAATATTTGCCTTCGGTAATGCTTCGTTTTTGCATTGGTGTAGAATAATCATAAAAAGTATTTCGTAGTACCTTTTATTTGGAATCTTCCAGAGATATATAAGCGTAAAACAAAACTTTCTACAAGAAAACAAAATATCGAATTGAACACATTTATTATTAAACAACAGATCGAAGACACTACTACAAATACTTTCAACTTTAATCTTTACTTAACAACAACCATTAAATACAATTATTTTATTACACTCAACATTACAGTCTAAACATGTATCGATCCTACTGATTTTAATTTGGTTGTGAATAGTTAAAAAACGAGGGTCTGTTTTTTTATATTAAGATAAGATATATTTGACTAGGTAATTCAATTGCTAAATACAGGAAAAAAGGACAGCTCTCTTTTAAAATATTAAAGGCGTCTGCGAATATGATGAAAGCATAAGCAGAATAACAGAATTGCCCGCGAATGGACCAAAAACATAGTCTTCGAACAAAAACATATTTTATAAGGAAAAATTGAGACACATCTTGAGGGGTGTCGACCATCTGTGTGCTAACTTTTGCTTATAATTAATCGGATTTTATTTCAACACATTAAACGTAAAACAGATGTCATTACGTCGATATTTCTTAAACTCGGGTTAAATTGGGTCATACTTAATAACTTTAAATGTATATATAGTAGAATCATTTAGAAATTTTTGCGTTTAAAAATTACCTATATAAAATAATAATAATTTTGTTCGGTTTTACTTTAAATATTACTTTTGATTTTTAATCTATACCCCTTAAATTACTCACAATATTTGAACAGAATCTATATTAGATCTAGAAGCCTTTTCGTATCGATTTTGAAATATCTAGAAAATCATTTAAATATCGAATTAAGAAGAAGAGAACGCTGTGATCGAAAAAAGACTTAAATTTGTATCATTATTTCAAATTTAACAAACAGCACAAAACTGTCTCATATGCCCTACAACATAACATTTCAAATATTCCATATGACTAAACATCCCATACGATAACTCGCTGTCTCGTTCGCGAATAAAGCAGTCCATATATCAGGAGAACAATAATAGCATTCAAAATCAGAGATGTACGCCGCGATAAGACGGGGTATTTTCACTAATTAAGGGCCGACATGCACTCGCCAACAATTAAGTCGGCCGATCCTTGATAAGCGGGAACCGAGGCGATAGTTCGGTCTCTGAGATAATGCTTAGTTAAGCCGTACTTCTTCACACCTTATAAAGGAAGGGCATAATTCCTATGGATCAGAATGTGCTGATTTCTCCTGCAAGCCCTTGTCGTGACGACAGAATAATTTAATCAGGTGTCGTAGCATCTTGTCTTGTACCTTAATACATTTTGATTGAAAATTAATACTATTATATAAAAGTCAACAAGGGTACATAGATATAATGTAAATAAAAGGTTTAACGTTAATGTAAATAAAATAACGTCAAAGGTAAGGATTGTTAATTTTAGAGGTTAATTTATAGAGTTGGAAGCAAACGAGCAATCGGCTTACCTGATGGTAAATGATCACCGCTGCGCACGAGTTTAATCAGATCTATTATTTATCGTGAGATTATATTCTTTTATAATTAACAAGTCCAGTACAGGTTTTTAAAAGTAATTTGCCATATATTAGTATTTATAAATCTAATGTTAATTTAAGACAGAGAGTGACAAAGGCGGATTTTTATTGCAGAAATGAAAAAGAAAATGTAGAAAGTTTTACTTACAAATGAATCTGTATGCTCTACATGCTAAATTATTCTAGGAATATACCTCACATTAAAAGAAATATACCTTAACTAAATTTAATATAACGTTGGATCTATAAATAGCAGTATCCACTTGCTTGTACAAAGCAAGTGGATAATTTTATTACTCAACCGTTTAGGATTGATTAGATGAAGCGCAGGGAGATACATGACAAGGTTCGCATTCAATGTCAAACCAATATCAAGCTATTGATAGTGGCATAGCACTGGCCTAATAAATCAAAAACTGGGTCAACTGTCGGCTCTGTGTAATTTATAAAATATGAACTTCGAAGCTGTGAATAACGAAGTAATGGCACTTGAATTTATTGCAAAAATGATGCGGCGGTATTTTATTAAATACCTACTTACTTTGAATGAGCGCCGTTGTCATTCAAATAAATATTTCTGCATTTCCATTAGAAATAGTGCGATTTTTAAAACGAAATCCTATCCTAACTATGCTATAGTTTTTCTCGTTCTACAATATGCTGTCTATAGACTTAGTACAAGAGTGTCGTTAAGAGAAAAATTTAAGACTATCAACCTATTAACTATCGCTTCTCAGTACGTGTATGAAAATTTTATGTACATTCACAAAAATATTAATGATTTTCCCAGGAAGTCTGACGTGCATAGCATAAATACTAGAAACAAAGACAAGTTTGTTTTACTTAAGACGTCAGTAATTCTTTTTATAGGCAATGTATACGTTTTTACAATAGGATTCAAGAAAACGTCCAAAAAGCTCCTGTTGCCAAATTTAAAAAAAAAATGTAAAATGACGTTTGTGTGCTGAAGGTAGTAATGATTTCATTGAAGACAGCACACCTTGGGAGTGATATGGTCGCCTCCAGGCTATTTCAAGATTCAAATTATGAAAAATTTAACATATATATTTTTTTTAAAGAGTCAAAATCCCGCTGAGTTTTTTTTCGCCTGTTCTTTTTAGGAACAAGGCATTTTTTTTTCGAACAGGTAGTAGAATCAATATACTTCTAAAAATGATTGTAAAACAATCCAATTTTGAATAAAGAATTTAGACTTTGACTTTGACTTCATTACTTATATAAGAGCACCTGTATAGTTTATACAATTTTTTTTATGGTGTTCTTCCATTTTTTCTATCTAGTTAGAGTGAGAGCTGGGTAGAGTCCACCAGAGCACACGTAAATTCAGATTTCGATAGCAACAGAAACCTTGGTGGTCATTATTTTGACAACTTAACCAGCATATTATATAGAACACATGTGTTTTAAACACATTATAGTATTGGTTGACTGGCCTGTTGGTGTAGTGATTGATGTTCCTGACCGTAAAACCAAAGGTCGTGGGTTCGTTTCCCATCCAGAACATAATATTTGTGCGATAAGCAGAGGTATTTGTTATGTGTCTGGATGTTAATTATATATAAATATGTATATCAGTTGTCTGATCACCGTAGTACAGGCTCTGCCTAGTTTGGGATGAGATGGCAATGTGTGAAATGTCCCATGATATTGTTATTAATATTGTTTGTACATGTGACTTAGATATAGATCAAAATAATATAAAATGACGTCAACTACTAAATGTACGAAAACTTACCAAGCATTGTTAAAACAACAGATTTAAGAATTTTTGCCAATTATCTTATCTTATCTGGACTGACGTTGATGCTTTTAGCCTATGCGGCTCTGTAAAGCTTCATCGGATCGCCTAATC